>JAQGAE010004037.1:0-13463 GCA_034696685.1 Julus scandinavius
CAATTTTTTATTTTTATTTAATCTCTTTTTGTTTGTCTGTGAGTGTCGTTGCAAATTTACCCATTGAAAGGGATAGGGTTTCAATCCCTCTTAAGATAAAGATTGCTGACATTGAGTATACATTTTTCAACGATGAACTACCAACTGTTCCTATAGCATTAAAAATAATTTTCCATACAGTGACTTCTTGCCAAAGACTTGACCTTTCGAACAGTGTCAACTTTTAATTGTCATCCCACATAATGTAACACCTAGCACCACGATTCACAACAACCATACAATTTGCAATAAATTTCTTAGCACCTTGATCTTAAGGATGGTAGTCTTAGTCGTTATAGTATAACTACCACCAATTATGTCATAAACTCATTTAGCTTTGTATTACAGGAGAAACTAGCAGTTATGACTCAAATGGCTAAAGGAAACATAGACGAAGTTGTGGAGGACATGATGGACGCTGTGGCAGGACAAAGACCGAAGACCCGCTACGTGCCAAGCACCGCAGTACAAATGAGGGCACGGCTTTTGACTGCTATTCCTACTGAATTGCAAGATTTTCTTCTTTGCAAAACTGGGCCTCGATGCGCTCCAGCGGGTGCCAACAACTGTATTAAAGAATTGCCAATGCTTCAAAGGATTAAGAGGGAACTGAGGCGAACTCAGTCGGAGCCGCCCGGTACAAATAACAAACTCATCACAGGACCTCTACACATTAAATAAAATGCACCGGCACAGTACTGTACTTATCCAAACTATGAAATCTGAACAACTCTACTTAAATACCAACGTGTCATGCAGCAATAACCGTATAACGGGTAAATATGATTGTATGAAATAGAGACAAGGTTTTCTCGAGATGATGTATAGCAAAAAAACAAACACCCAAGTTTCAGATTTGAGCAGAATAGGCAGGCCTACATTATGCTCATCATGTACAGTATACACATGTGACATCATGCAGCAATGGACACAAACCACCCAGCATCGGATTTACTTATTCATCAATAAATAAAGTCAGACGTCGCGAAATTCCTACTTTCGATTAATTTATAATTGGCTAGCTATGTGATTTCTTCGAAATGAATAAGTAGGCCAGAAATTTAATGCATCTCTGATCAATATAAGGAATTACAAGTATATTGATATCAGAAGTATAATCGGCAATTAATAAAAGGTACTTGGGCAGTATAAGATCGAAAGGAATTTCTCAAAATTGCTATTGTTTATTAAACACAGTTTACAACAATAGCAGGAATTAAATTGGAAAATTCTCCCCATTTTGTAAATTTGCATTCATTTTTGAAACAATACTTAGAATGACAATAGATAGGACATGATACCAACCTTATCACTTTATCGTTCAATAAATACGAAGTTCTTTACAAAATCAATGTCATTTATTTGTGTATTTATATAACTAAAGCAGCATTCAACCTAATGATCACATAACCTTATGGTACAGTTTTTTTGAAAAAATAGAAGCTTTTCATAATAATGGATCGCTAAACAGTTTTGTTTAGCAAGAAAAATACATCTTGTGTGACTGAGTGTATGTGCATAGGGTAGTCCAGAAGTCGTAACTATGGATAGATTAGTGAAGCATATTTATTTGTATTGGGACAAAAACAATTCCGACATATTTGTTAATTGCTTCAAGGATTATTTCTATACAAATCGAATTCAAGAGAAACATGCTGACATGTTAAGAGATGTACGTCTCTTATTTTGGCAGTTGCTGCCCATTTCATCGCAGTTTACATAAGCATCACTGCATTGCAAATAAGCTTCTCTGCAATGCAAATAAGCTTCACTGCAATGCAAATAAGCTTCACTGCAATGCAAATAAGCTTCACTGCAATGCAAATAAGCTTCACTGCAATACACAAATTTGGAGGCACACACCTAGGAAACGCGAATGTTCTGTCCGTGACGACGTCCGATCAAGATTATATTCCACCTATCTCCTACACTTAATAAAATGCTACCGGTAGAAATTTTCAAACAAAGTTTTTAACTAAAGAAATCATCTTTAATAATTTAACAATTAAGAGTGCTTTCAAATTGAATGACTACAAAATACATCATTATTAAAAAATAAAATCATGAAGCTAATCCAAAAACATTGTACAAAAAGTATGTACATTTAACTAGGTCGCATCCAACCCACTAAAACTGACTAGTCTACTCCCCGATTGAAAATTTCTTATGAAACAGTCTTTTCATAGGGGTTTAATTTCCCAAGTTTCATTAGCAATTTTCTTCTCATCCTTCTTCCCATAATGTTTTTTGCTAATGAACAGAAGTATCATCAGTGCAGGTAAGTGCACCAGGCTAAATCTGAAGAGTTTTCTTGAAGTAGAGCTATCTGCATTCCGATAAAACTTCCAAGAAAGATAAACGAGGTATAGATTTAAGGGCAGTGAGTCAATGGCAAATGTCCATGTGGTCATATCAATGACAGGTGCCAGGGTTGATAGAACAACAATGGCCACGCTGTACTGAAGGGCAGTCCTCTTGCACAGATGTGGGTTGATGACAGACATCATACGATATCCAGCACGAGAGTAATCTCCCCTTAAGTTCCATGACAGGGCATTAAAATGGGGAAACTGCCATGCAAACAGAAGTCCTCCAAGCAGCAATGCTCCTTAAAATTTCAAGTGATAATTACCATGTTATTAGACAATTAATTTGTCAAATATTTAACCGATTTAGGGAAAAGCACACAAATCAACCGGTATTGGCAGTCAGGCATCCATGCACTAAAAGCATGTCAGTATTGCTGTGCATTGTAACTAAGAGTGTTCTGAAACTAAACACCAATCAAAGCATGACCACTGTAGGAACGAGGTTATTATTTGCACAATTGGGATGGTTAGCAATATGGCAAATAAGATATGCAAATGAGTAAACACAGGAGAAAAATGGGATTTGCAAAATAAAGAAAAAAAGAGCAATCGCTTCTAAGTGTGCTCTAAAACTAACCACAATGAAACTAAATATCCACCAAATACATGCCCAACAGCAGGAAGGAAGGCGTCACAATTAGCAAAATTAGGATGTATGGAAATAAGCAAACACTGTAGAAAAATGGGATATACAAAATTCAGAAAAAAAGGGAGAAAGGAAAGTCTTGTACCAATATTAATAAACCATGTGCACACATGCAAATATGTAACCATTAATTAGTGAATTATACCAACAACCTTGAAACGCCAATAAACGATAATGTTGCAAAGAACAAATTCAATGTGATATCATAATTTCAATTCATATGCCAAGAACACGAACCAGATTTGTGAATATCATGTGAAATTCTTTTACAAACTGCGCAGGAATATTTCACTTTGTGGTTAAACAACTAAATTTAAACAACTAAAATCATACATATCATGCTACAGGCCATAATATAAGAAAAATGGATTGATTAACTCACCCAAATCCAAATGTCCAGTGCACGCTGTCCATCCCATAACCGGAGGTATTGCGCCAACTATCGATCCCAGCCACGTGTTAGCAATACTGGCCCTTTTCATAGGCGTGTAAATTGATGTGTAGAGCACCAAATTGATGATCCCTAGGCCAGCAGTTAAGGCATTCACTCCTATTGCCAACATCGTGAGTCCCACCGTGGCACATGTACTTGCAAATGTCACAGCATGGAGAGGACTGCACATATATAAAACATCACATAAGCATCTGATCTATTTAATTTTAGTGATGATTACAACAGAATAGAAACAAGAATTTAACGCATAATTGGACAAAAAAAATTAAATGAAAAATTGCGTAAAGTTTCATGCTGTGAAATTCATGTCTTACCTAATCATTCCCCGGACCAAAATGCGGTTCTTCGTGCGAGTCATTTGGGAATCAAAAGGAACTTCAAAATACTAAAATGTAAAATTACAATGATTTAAGCAATGATTACATCATCCACATGAAGCAGCGCATTTAGAAAAAGCATACCTACTTGATTTATGGTATTTGCAGCACAAGATAAAAGTCCCGTACCAACGCCAGCCAGCACAAAAACTGTTGGATCAAATGCTGCTGGAGCAAGGGCATATCCGCCTATAGTTGTGATGACTACTAGAGCTGACATTTTTTACAAAAGAAACACCATTATTACAATTTCAAGAAAAATATTTAAAAATCAGGGAATTAAATCGACATGTCTCACCTGTTAGTCGAATTTTCGATAACATTAAGTAGCATTTCGGTAATTGCTTAAGATTTATAACTTGTTCATGCCATTCAAGGTCCCTCGGTGTGATTGCATTGATTAATTTTATCTTTTCACCAGATTTGGAATTTGGTAAATCTGCAATTTGCATGCTAACGTCTTTGCCGTCTTGTTTGCACGTAGCATTGATAATACGGACCACTTCCTTTGCTGTCAAGACATCAGCCTTAATGGTATTAGGCTTCACATTTGTAACACAAACAACGTGATTACTAGGTTTATGAAACAGCAAAGTCGACCCGCTGATTGTGCAGTATGCTGATGATTTAGTGCCAGCATACTTTACAGAATTATGCAAGTCTGCAGGAATTTCAGATATAATTGGCATATCATTTTCCTCAACAAAACTTTGTAAACTACCCGTTTCTAGAGGGTGTTCTTTTGCAGCTACAGCTTCATGAACTTTCTTGCCAAACTATGAGAAAAATAAACAACAACAAAACTTATTTAAAACTAAATTTGGCATTTTTTTTTTTTTTTTTTTTGTATTTTTAATCATTACCTGACTTGTGTTAAAGTTAATATACTTAATGATACTGTCAGACTATTGAAGTAAATATTTTTTGAATATTTGTGTTATGTAGCTGCTTAGTTTGTGGGCGACATTGGAGGATCAAGGATGAGACTGACACTAAATGGAGACGGAACTGACACGTAACTTATGTGTATGGATTACATCAGTCAATCAGCCATATATTGCAAACCTTCTTCCCCTGTATTCGATCTGTGACATGGTCACATATTAGTCAAAAACATGCATATCATATATTTGAAAGTCTTTTTACAGGTCCATTCCATTCCATAGACGCAAAATGATTTTAATCCATAAATCCGTGATGATTCCAAGAATTGAGGAAATATCACCACCTCTTTCTCAACCGGTTCTCCTTATTATCAACTTCATCCCCTGAAGACCTATGTATGCGTAACCAAGCTTTCTGCCACAATTAGAAGCCGGTGAATGTGATATAGTAAGGTTCATGACATGAATTAAAGTGTTTTGGTAAATTAATATAAAAAAATCAAACCTGTCTTGCCAAGCTTGGAGTTCTTGCATTTAACGCCAAGCAGACGTTCCCTGAAGACCTCGTGAGAGAGATACATGATTTGAAAACGAACTGCATTTCAAATTGATAGTAAAAACCTAATCGTATAATTCATACATATATATGCTAACTATATCTATTTGAATTGCAAATAAGGATAAAAAACAATTTTAAACCCATAATAATGTTAAGAAATTACAAACGTAAAATTTCCAAGAAATACAAGGTTTGATCTTCTATTGACGCGCCATCTCGTGCCTCGCGGTTCAGGGCTGTCTGCTGCAGGCGCCATATTGGAACTCCAGAAAGGAAATTCATGCGGTAGCTCAATTCATGGTAGATATTCTAAAAACCCATAAATCTACCGTGAATGGATAAAAATAAACTTAAAAATTCCCCTATGATTTTGTACTACTAAAATATTTAGAAAAAGAAAATAAAAGGTAATTTTGTTTACTTGATGGTCGATGGTTCCTATTCAGGAAAGGGCCCGACCAGGAATTCGTTGGGCCCCTATATATCTATATGCATCTAGGCCCAGATAAAATGTGAAATAATACTCCAAAGCCTAACATTTTCTGCTATAAAAATGTAGTTTTTATGGCTTTTAAACGAAATTAAAAAAATATAGCAGTTTTTTAGTAAAAGTATAGTTTCCCTTTATAGAAAAATCGAACTTTTACTGATAAAAATGTAACTTTTGCTGAGAAAATTGTAACTTTTACTGAGGAAAATCGTACTATTGCTGTTAAAAATTGCACTTTAATTTACACAAAAAAGTCACACTTTTACCGAGAAAAATTGTACTAAAATGCTAGTGAATTCTTGATAAATATGAGCTTTAAGATGGCGTCGAACGTTTTTTCGATCGGCATCAAAATAATTCTAGGACTTGTTCTTCATGACCTTGGCAAGTCCATTTAAAAGAGAAATTTTGCAAGAAGCGATACGCCGGCATTTAATTTGTTAGAAAACGCATTGCGGGAGTGCTCTCGTTTTCTAAACAAGAATGGCTTACTGCATTAGAAGTGTGTCCTTCCAGGTAGCATACTTATTTTTCTTATAACGTTTAATTCATCATAATAGCCATGTATAAATATATATAGCGTTTCTAGGTCAATTGTAAATTCGGCTTTGTGGTTGGGGTCCAGACTAATTTAGGCTTCCTGCCTTTCAATGGTCACCTTGAGGGAAGGTTCTAACTAAGATTTTTAAACCTAATTGTAAAGAACAATTAAATGCAATGATTGTATTTCTGTATATCTCATTGCTGCTGACCTACGTGTAGTTAATAAAGTAAAGTTAAAAGTGTACATTTACTGGGATCTTTTTATCACACGATTTTTTTATTTTTGATTCGTGATGGAGATTAGTATAGGTTGCATAATTTTAGAAACTGGTGTGGAAATTTATGTATATTTCTTCGTAAAAATTGTGTATCCTGGTTACAATTATATTGAAATCATGAATCCAAGGGCACCTTGGGCTGAGTTTAGGCTAGAAGACCAAAGGTTGAGGAGGAGAGTTTGGGTTCAAGTGGATGTTTGAATTGTTATCATGGGTATGAAATATATTTGTTCGAGTTGCATTGATAACTGAATGTTTAAAATTGATATGCGATAGCTGTCCACATGCAGTTACTGGTGTTTTTTTTTCTGCATGATGTGCCAAATTTTTTAAGAAAATGCAAATTTCTCTATGCCAATTGAAAATTGAGCACATTAAAATCGTTCATTGTTGTCGGTATTCTGTGTGCTCGTATAATTAACAAGATTAGCACAAAAGCTAGTCACTCGATGCTCTTTTCCAGAGTTTCCAAGACTTGGAACCCTGTGCTATTCTTGGATTGAGAAGGGGAAAAAAACCTACTTTAGGTGTTTTCCTCTGCCTACATGTTTTTATTCACAAGTTTGTTTCCCAACAGTTTCATTCATTCCAATCCTGTACTAGGTGTCAATTACAAACATAGTAAAGTCAGATAATAAATTGCCCTGTTCAAAGATCATATTTCGACCATTAATTATGCATTGGTTAGGTTTATACTCTGTAATGTAATTTAAGACACAATTTTGAACTTTGATATGACTTTCTGATTGTTTAAAAGAGCATCTGTGATCTTGTTTGAATGTTTCTTTTTCATTCGTATATTATAGGGGATGAAAACCATGTGTCCCAATGTGCAATTCAGATTGTTGCACATGAGCAGTGTAGGATATGCCAAACATGTATGAACAAGATGTGGATTTATGATTTTTAATGGAAGAATCGCTGTTCTCCTACATTTTATTAATTTATTAATTTCGTGTTTATGTAGGTACCTATGAGCAAGTTCGATACTGATGCTTATCTCCCTTACGAAAAATTGGCAAGCAATTTAGAAGTGGTCAAAAAGAAGCTAAACAGGCCGTTATCGTTATCGGAAAAAATTCTTTACTCCCACTTGGACGATCCTAAAGCTCAAGACATTAAGCGTGGTGAAAGTTACCTCAGATTACGACCTGACCGAGTAGCTATGCAAGATGCGACTGCCCAGGTTTGTGTATACCTGCCATTCAATTCGGTTTGAAATTTGGGTCACTGTGCTGTTTAACTTTCATGTTATTCCATGGTACGTAGATGGCAATGCTGCAATTTATATCTAGTCAGCTGCCAAAGGTTGCTGTACCTTCCACAATTCATTGTGATCATTTGATTGAAGCTCAGGTTGGAGGTGCACAGGATTTAGCTAGAGCTAAAGTGAGTTTTTACATGGGTTTTGATTCACTGTTAAACTAGTACGTAAGAAAAATATTTCATTAGACAAAAAATGTAAATGTTCTAAACTGTGTACTTGCAGGACCTAAACAAGGAAGTGTACAAGTTTTTAAGTTCTGCTGGTTCCAAGTATGGCGTTGGATTCTGGAAACCAGGAAGTGGAATTATTCATCAGGTGAGTTAGTTATTTGTTTGTTTTTGGTCAGTCTGATGCCAGTCTGCTTTTACCATAGGCAGAAGTGTTTGGCAATTTTGACAACGACCTAGAGTAAAAAGCTTATACTCGTATAGGCGTGCACCATCAGGTGTGGTCATCTCATTAGAATTGAATGTCCATGTATGCTGTTGCACACAGATTAAACCTGTAACTTTTGCATTAGTTTTATTTATTTTACCCGTTTGCAATTTTACCATGTTTGCAATTGCAGATTATTCTCGAAAACTATGCCTTTCCTGGGGTCTTGCTTATTGGCACTGACAGCCATACGCCAAATGGAGGTGGTTTGGGTGGCTTGTGCATTGGTGTTGGTGGGGCAGATGCTGTAGACGTAATGGCAGATATCCCATGGGAGCTTAAATGTCCTAAAGTGAGTAAAAGCATGACATTGTTTTCCGCTTTCGGACATTGCTGTAAGTGCAAAAAACTGAAATACGGTTACATGTGCATTAGGTTATAGGCGTTCATTTGACGGGAAAGCTTTCCGGATGGACGTCTGCAAAAGGTTAGCAATACACGAACATTTAAGACAATGCAAATATTGCTAATATTAACTTGTCAAATGTGGTGTATAATCATGATATTTTATCCTGAAATCTACTGACTGAGGTTTTTGTTTAGATATCATTCTTAAACTTGCGGGAATCTTGACTGTAAAGGGTGGCACTGGGGCCATTGTCGAGTACTATGGACCTGGAGTAGAGTCCATTTCTTGCACCGGAATGGGCACCATTTGCAACATGGGTGCCGAAATCGGGGCGACTACTTCGGTTTTCCCGTACAACAACAGAATGAAGGATTATTTGATTTCAACTCTTCGAAAAGGTATTCAATCAGATTAGTACATCAACATTTGGGCAAATCTTTTAATAATCGGATTCTTTTCCACCTCTTAGATATTGCCAACGAAGCTGATACTTACAAAGAGTTACTAACTGGTGACAAAGGTGCCCAATACGACCAAGTCGTTAATATTAATTTGGATGAGGTAATGCCTGCCATTGATTAGGGTACATGGTTCTAACATGGTCATCTTTATAAAAAAGAAATATAATGTTGAACAACTTTGCAGCTGGAACCACACATCAATGGACCATTTACACCAGATTTGGCTCATCCAGTTTCTGAAGTGGGTAAAAGAGCCAAAGAAAACGGATGGCCCTTGGAAGTTAAAGTGGGTCAGTGCAATTCAGGATAGAATTTTCGGTTTTAAATTTAGGGTAATGGTTTACTGAATGTGGTTTATTTTCAAATTGATAATAGGACTTATCGGTAGCTGCACCAACAGCAGCTACGAAGACATGAGTCGGGCTGCGAGCATTGCAAAACAAGCTCTGAAATTCGGGCTTAAGGCAAAGTCACAGTACACGGTTACACCAGGTTCAGAGCAAATTAGAGCAACGATCGAAAGAGACGGCCAGGTATGCCTTGCAAGCAAATCATGTTTTTTGTTGTTGTTGTTGTTGTTGAATTGAGTATAAGAATAATTTATTTGTCAGGCCCAAGTGTTGCGAGACTTTGGTGGAGTCGTCCTGGCAAATGCCTGTGGGCCGTGCATTGGACAATGGGACAGGTAATTGGAGGTTTAGGTTTAACTAACAATATCTGAAAATTAGGACTTTGCAATTTCAGATGGAAACTTACATGTTCATTTACAGGAAAGACGTCAAAAAAGGAGAAAAGAATACCATCGTGTCTTCTTACAATCGTAACTTCACTGGAAGAAACGATGCCAATCCAGCAACACATGCTTTCGTCACATCCCCAGAGCTTGTCACCGCTTTTGCATTGGCCGGAACATTAGACTTTGATCCACGACGTGATACCATCACAGGTCCAAAAGGTAATTCTGCGTTTGAATCGTGCCTTGTAAACAATAGTCCAGCATATTGTAGGGACCGCTATTCAATGTGGTGATCACTACTAAATTAAAATTCCACAGGAGAAAAGATCAAATTGGCAGAACCAACCGGAGATGAATTGCCATCTAGAGGGTTCGACCCTGGTGAAGATACCTACCAAGCACCACCCAAAGATGGCTCTTCCGTGTCTGTAGATGTAGACCCCAAGAGCCAACGCCTGCAGCTACTGTCACCTTTTGATCGTTGGGACGGTAAAGATCTGGAGGACATGCTTGTACTTATTAAGGTAAGCATACTCTTGAGAGGCCAACCGATAAAAATCGTGTAACTTTAACAGGATTTAAACGATTTCAGGTTAAAGGAAAATGTACAACTGACCACATTAGTGCCGCTGGGCCTTGGTTGAAATTCAGGGGACATCTGGATAATATCTCCAACAACATGTTCATTGGGTATGATGTACACCATGAATAGTCTTTCATACTTTAACTTTTCCCATGCATACAACATGAAATTTGCATTGCCCTTAAACAGTGCTGTTAATTCCGATGGTGGTGGTGTCAACAAAGTTAAGAATCAGATTACTGGAGAATGGGGTGGAGTTCCCGATACAGCTAGGAGTTACAAGGTATGTTGAGAATTTGTAATAAGTCTTGCTATGGAACCTGCAATTAGAAATTTAGCACCAGAGCTAAAACTATTGCATTTCAGGCAAAAGGCCTGAAGTGGGTAGCCGTCGGCGATGAGAATTACGGGGAAGGAAGCAGTCGAGAACATGCAGCTTTGGAGCCTCGCCATTTGGGAGGAAGAGCAATTATTGTCAAAAGCTTTGCAAGGATTCATGGTTAGTTGTCAATGCATTATGTTCAAAATGACTTAACGTGATTGCTTCAAAGTTCTCAAAATCCCTTTTCCAACAGAAACGAATTTAAAGAAGCAAGGTCTCTTGCCACTCACGTTTGACAACCCTTCGGATTATGATAAAATCGAACCAACAGACAAGATTTCTTTAGTTGGGTTGAAGACCTTGGCACCGGGAAAGGTATTTGTGGCACTGTTTCTTCATAAGCAAACCTTGGTAATGTTATCTAACTGGTGTACAAATTAAACTGTTCTATTTTCAGCCTGTAACATGTGAAATTAAGCATGCTAACGGAAAGAAAGATACCATCTCACTTAATCATTCCTTGAATGAACAACAAATCGAATGGTTCAAATCCGGCAGCGCTCTCAACAGAATGGCTGATGTAAAGAAGAAATGAACTTGAAATTAGCATAAATATTGTTGCAATGTGATCTGCAATCTGCATACTGATGTGTACCATTAGTGAACATACGTTTGCAGTATGTCTTGTTTTCGCCTTTTCAACTTAGTTCAAAACTAGCTTAAGTATTCTTCCAAAAGGCAATTGGAGAGCAAACTTGTTTTCCAATTCAGTATAAACAAAATTCATTTATCATGCTACTGTAGCTGAGAAAGCAAGGGTCACGTTTACAATGAATGAGATATGGCAATCTCATTAGTAGTGATATTTTTAAAATTAGATTATGTGCAAGCACTAGAAGTAATGTATCATTTTTGATCAATAAAGTTTTATTAAAGTTATCTTATTCTTTTAAATCCTTTTCTAACTTATGCAATATACCTGCCTTATGCAGATATCTGCATTGAGTCATTTCCTATGACATGAAATTTAGCTAATATGTATGCCATGTGGGACCAAAAGATAAATTTGTCTGCAATTTATTATAAAAATTTTCCAAAATTACATGTATACAGCTGTAATACAACAAAACATTTTAACATACAAGCAGACTTGGACAAAATAAATATATGCACATTGTGCAGAGAGAATGAATATAAAATTAATAGGAGTTTGACAAGATGGATCCAGAAGTAGATCCATCATTACCAATTTTACAATATAAAATGTACATATTTGCTCGAGCTTATTATCTGTCAGAAATGTGGAAGACACACCTTTCCAGCAAATAATTCAGAGATTACCGTAATCCATAGTGCTAGAACAAAGAAGATGTACGAGATACCCACTTGGAAACTGTTGGGTAGTTGATATGGTTCACCTCCAATTTCTTCCATTGAGAAACCCATGGGAAACACAACAGCAGCCAGACAGAATAAAACCACTGAAAGATTATTGCAAATGATAGAGAAATTAAAGAAATGTAGGAATGTTTCTAAATTAAAAGATGTGCTGTGTTCTGACAACGTACTTGCAGAAAATCCCACCCATCTAGCTGCTGGGACCACACGAAAGTTCCAATGTGACACAGCTAACAATATAATGGTGGTCGTTACACAAAAGCAGCCAGCTATTATGCAGATTAAGGTAAGCTGCCATTCTGGTTGAAGAGACGGACTGGAACAAATTTGGGAACGACCATATATTGTCATACATGTCCATATAAGTCCCAACCTAGTATCGCCTAAAACAAGGTTTCATAATTAAGATACAGTGAAAGCAAAGCTGTTAAAGCCTGTCATACTGAAGCTTTTGCCATTATATTATTTACAAATGCTGCTCAGGTTTGCAGTTTATGGGTAAATTTAAAGAACACTAAGAAGTCTTGGGCTAGAATACATTTATGTTGGATACATTGACAGAATTTCGGTTGACAATTAAACGATTTACTTCAGTTAGATTTCATATCTACATATTTGATTTCTTGCACTAGTAAAATGCAAACGACATTTCGAATGTGGCAGTGCTGGTCCCAAAATAAGTTATAAACGACAGTGAAAATTGTCACGTACGATGAAACTAAATGCACTCATGGATTAGATAAAGAAAGAAAACTAGATTGCATCCAAGTTGGGCTATCAATAGTAAATAATATCGTATAGGTTATTATAGAATACGATTTGTGTCAAGGCTTAGGCTTACCTCCAACCTCAGATATAATCCAATCTGGCAAAGACAAACTGGCTATGGCAAATATGTCAGCAGCTAAAAACAACGCTCCCGAAATAAGCGTTAACTTGTCCATATTTCCCGAATTTTAAAAATGTTTCAATTGTCATCCATAAAAACCATCCAGAACATCAACATTGTATATAGGGGGCAGACCATACGATCCTAGACAGATTTGTAAACCGTACTGCACTCGTCAATGGCTTGCCTCTCATTGGCCGTTCATTGAAGCGCGGCCATCTTTATTTCTCATCAACATTGGTGGCGCGATAATCAATTTTTTGTTGTAAAATCATCTGAAGGCTCACAAAACTGCTAAATTTTTCCGATTAAAGCCGGGTTCACACTTGGCGAAAGTGGCGCACAATGAGCGATGAATTCGTCTGCTAAGGCCGGATATGACGC
>JAQGAE010004038.1:0-13461 GCA_034696685.1 Julus scandinavius
ATTTGGCCAGAGCCAAACTAAACTAATTAACTTAAATAATTAGTTCTTCACAGGTCTGCTACCACAACCCAGGATCACCATTCATCTGGGACGGAGACCGAGGCGCCAAGGTAAGTTCCCTACAATTATATTTATAATTTAGAAACCCACCCGTGCCACACTAAACCGAAGAATAACAAAAATTACATCTTGATAGGGAAATATTTATTAAATGTTATTTAAAAATAGTGTAGAAAGCGTGTTGTTAATCAGACCTGAGTGCATATGTATACTTAATTTACTTTAATTCCAAAACGAATCTGCTATTAAAACGATTGAAAGTATGGTATTAATGACATAATAACGTTTGGCAGCTTCAAACCGTGTTGTCGTTGGCACACTGCTGGCGCCACCTACTGACACGAAAATTCCCGATTTCGTCCATAGACTTTAAAATAATGCAGGGGCCTGTATTATATAGGGGGCTATGGCCCATATATCCTAGATTCTCAAAAAAGCCATCCCCAAAATTTACTTCTGCCCAGCTCTACCCTATGTTCATTTTGGAGACGTCCTTTATGAATGGCCTCACTCAAACAGCGTCTACGGCTGGCATCAGCACCTAAACAAGACTTTTGGCTACCTCGATTCATACATACCTATAACCAAGCAGTCGATGTAACATCTCGCCAGAAATAATACTTTTATCAATTTAAGAGAAACCATATACATCCTAGGTCGGATTTTCTGAATTTATATACATATATATACGTAGATAATCTCCTTTCTAAATGAGGGCTCTAAAGCGAACCAATGTCCAATTATGTGCCACCTTGTGTGCAGATGGCCCACACACAGATTTACTTAGAAGGTATACCTCCAAATACGACCAGAGAT
This sequence comes from Julus scandinavius, assembly GCA_034696685.1. NCBI lineage: Eukaryota > Metazoa > Arthropoda > Diplopoda > Julida > Julidae > Julus > Julus scandinavius. The sequence continues at coordinate 877 of JAQGAE010004038.1, forward strand.
AGTTCAATAAATCGTGCGGAATTTATATATACATATATATTATACAGATATATGTATTATGATTATTTTTAACCTTGCAAACATGTCCTTCATTCACAGTATGATGACGATATCATGATTTGCTCAACAGGTGGCGCAATCGAACGTCTGCTTATTGTAGCAGCTGATCTTTATGTGTCGATTTATTCTTTTGTGGAACGTGAGTATGGTGCAGTTTTTTTAGTTTTATACATTCCTTATATGAAGTAATTACATTGTATTAAATCCGATTTAACCGTTGATTCCATTTATCTGCGTGGTTTTTTTGGTGCTTGCCTAAGGATCCTATTATATTAGGATGTTTTTTGGCAAATGCTGGAAACGCACATATCTACATGGGTCAAGGTTGAATGAAAATTAAACTTGCTGTCACGATTTTGGACATTTTGTACTGTTGCTACGCTCTCCTTCCGCGTTAAGAAGAGAAGTAAAACTAGTTTTGTCCTACAGAAGTCCAGGGTGTAATGCTGCCTAATTCCAAATTGTGAAGCCAAGGAGCGACATGCGTGGAGAAGGAAATTAATAAAGCCACAATTTAATAAGTTTGAGATGGACAGTTTTAAAGTAAGTATCTCCTTTCGTTATTTAACCGAGTCAGGAAAAACATACTATTTGGCGTCCAGTTTCGTTTCTAATTCAATGAAAGAACAAAACTGTTTTTGGGGATCATTGTGTTGTGCACTACTGCGTGATTATAATGTAGTCCAAGGATGACTATATAATGAATGCAAGGGCTCAGGAATTATTGCCAGGCAGTGTATAATCTAATTTGCACAAACTTTATTTATTAAGTGTATTATAAATATAAAGTTAAGAAAAACAGGGACACTTGCTTGGGTGCATCCAACATGAATGATACCCACTAGCAGAGAGAAAAAGCTACATCACGTTTTCACAAAAAGCCAATGATAACGACTCTATTGTTCCAAAAAGCCCTTTGGCAAAAGGGCACCTACATAGCAATGGGCATGTTCAAACAAATAGGCCTGAGTCAAAGGTCGGAGCGTCATTACTTCTATTGGACTCCACAAAAGGCGCCAAATTCAATAAAAAATACCTTCCTGGTATTTTGGCACTCGGGATCCATATCGGAGCACATTATGGTGATGCTCACATATTCCCAATATTTTATATTGTAAAGTAATAGCCTAAACAAGTTTGGTTTTTAAATTAATGTATACATTACAAGATTAAACATAATATAACTACATCCAACTGGGTAGAGTTAGAATGGTCGGTCAGACTACGTCTTAAAAATAGTTAACTAAGAAAATGTTTGAATGTGTTTATTTGATATCTAGCGATGACAAAAAGGATACAAAGATAATGTACAGAAAACGGCAAGTATACACACACACACACACTAGCAAAGAATATCATATACACATTCAAATCGACTTGTCCGAACACAAATCGATAATGGACATTTTAAAAATGTCATAAACATGTCCATATTTGATATATGAGGTGTGTGAATTAAGTAATGAGCCTGGAAACATAGTGTTTGCCAATGGATCTGTGGTATACAAAGGTTCCACTAAAATCATTACCACATGATTCTGGCCTCCTCGTGCACCCATATGTTGCTTTCTGCATTATTAAAAAAACCATCAATATATAGCGACAATAGTCACAATACAAATGTTCCCAGGACCCAGACTAATGTCTGCCATTGGGAATTAGCAAGCATATGCTAGCCTGCTATGTGACGTTATATGCATTATCAAAGGCCAGTGGTGACTCACACAGGTCAGTATCCTGGATAATTCGAGAAATTAAAGATTATCAAGGCGCCCTGCATTAGTTTCTTTGGACGATAACCCTAGGGCACATGGAGTTAGGGCTCAGGGATAAATGCACCCTTTGCCCACCGTTAATCCCGCCACTGTTCTCTGATCAAGATAAATGAAACGTGCAGCTATGTAAATTTTCGAGAAGGACATCGATGTGGTTGTGATGGTAGGGCCATTCAGAGATCTGAAAGGTTCTAGAAAAGGACAGAATAAATGAATAATGTGATGTAAAAGGGTCATCCAAGGAAGTAGAATGAATATTTTTTGGTTTATGGGATTCTGTATCAGATATTTGTTTAAACATGCATGTTATGAAAAGGTGCTGACACATCTATTGCAAGCTTGCATGTTTCAGGTACTAAAAGCATGGCAGGAAAGGTTTTGCATTCTGGTTTTAACTGTATGGCAATAGATACACTAATCAATTAATGGTCAAACAAATGGGGGACCTGGGCCAGTAACATTGCTGACGCGAACTGCTCATAAGTTTAGCTATAACTGGCAATTGTTCAGTCATGAGTGTGGCCTTGCAGCATGTTTGTCTTAAGACAATCTAACATGAACTGTTGAAGATCAATTTTCATACTTTTAATTAAGATTCACCAGGAGAAACTATTATAACAGTACCTACCTTGGATTGTAAAAAGTCACCCTTAGAATGGGACGGTTTTACTGATGAATTTAAAAATCAAATTTATGGTAGTTTTTATGATAGACTTTAGACCCAGTCGCTATTTATGACTTCTAATATGTGACTATATTATGGTCAGTATTAAAGAATGTTAATGTTTGATGAATTGCTTTATTATGTGTGTATTGCAATTACATGCATCAGGCAATTGATCATGAATTCTGAGGGTAAGAAAATTGTTTAACCAAAATCACGATGCAAATGGATGCAATTAACATTTAAATAGTAAGTAGCATATGCCTGAGAAGTTTGTTCCAACTTTACTTCTTTTCTGTCATTTGCGTCATTATTGTTCCAACTTTACTTCTTTTGTGTAATTTGCCGTCATTATTGTTATCATTATAGTTAGACTCTTTTTGCACTGTCATAAATAATTTTTGATTTACTGCTAAGTAGAATATTTTTGCTACAGGAAAAATTGTTATGTGCAATATTGACGCCTGACTTTCTGTGCCTTATTTCTAAGCCTGGATAAAGGGTGTTTTTTCTGGATGAGCCAGGTTGTTGGTTAAGTTTATCATTGGACTTTTTCATTGGTACTAAATGTATATAGAATCAGAAAAGTAAATTGTGCGGCGACACACTTTCGGGGAGAGATTCTAAAATATGGTACTTACCAATACGGGGAATAACATAGCGCAAAGAGTATTCCAAAATTTTGATTAGGGAAAATTTTCGAAAGTTGAACGCCAATAATTTCAGGAGACTGCTACTATTTCAGTAGCGATTCAGACATCATTGTTAATTTAAATTTTTACAAAAATCTGGACTTTCGTATTCCATCATCTCATCTCATGCAAAAACAAGGACATATAGTTTATTTGTTTGTTTGGTTTTTGATTTTTTAATATTGGCCTATTTCTGAAACTAACGCAAAAGAATACCGCCAGGGGATGAGCCCTAATCAACTAGCTGGAAATTTTGCCTACTAGGGGACTTCCACCTCCTCTCGAGAGGTCATTAATGTGCAACAATCAACACCGGACCTTGGTTTAAAGTCTCATTCTAAAGAACCACCACTTAGGGAATTTCTCCCATCGATAAAAATCCCACCAGCCTCGTATGGTGGTAAAAAAATGTCACTACTTTCTAGTTGCCTGCATAAAAGTCAACAATTTCAGAAATTAATAAGTCTGAGAATTGTCAATAAAAGCTTTAGTAAACCATTAATCAAGCAGTTAAAGAAATCAATATAAATTCTACCTTGCTTATGGAGAAATTGTTTAATTCTTTACCTACTTACTGTGCTAAATGCATGAAGTTTGTGATTACCTAATATTTTTAATCTAATCATATATTAAAGCGCATCACCACACCGACTAAGTTCGGCATAAGCCTCAAATGGGAAATCAGGATATTGGAATGTCCAATATCCTTTAGGACTAATACTTGAAAAAAGGGATTAACAAACAGAATGTTCTGGAAACCTTTGAGACCCAGTTAGGTGAATGCTAATTGGGTCAACCAAATGTAAACTCACCCATTGACGTCACAAATGTTAAAGTCAACCTCTAATGCTAGTGGTAGACTTACATCACATGGGATCCCTTCAAATTTATATAAAGGGCTCCCAATCTTTAGTTGGACAGAGAGAGAGGAAGAGATAGCCAAATACTATCTCCTTATGATGTTCTAGGCAACAGAGTTTGCTCCTGTTAGACCTATAAATTGTCACTGTCTTTGCAATAAAGAAATACTTAGAACCAAAACCAACGAATTAGACTCTTTACTTTCAGCTAAAGTTCACACTTTTATACAGGACTTAAGGTATAAGCCCTTGTCCTATCACTCCCCGAGGCCTACTTCCCTCTCCAACTTGCACTGTTAAAGCTGTTCGGCCTTAAGAAAGCCGAATACCGACAGTTTGGACTTAATAGACACGTCGAAAGTCGTCCTCCCTTACGCTTCTCAAGCAAAGGTGCATAAACTATTGGACTCACTGTAAGTAGTCACCTCATAATTGGTGCCCAACAGCATGGCCGAACACCCATAACCTGAGATACAAGAAAATCTCATGCTCTAAAGGTACTCAAGCCTTTAATACCAATTATTCTCAATTGAGTAAACCACAATTGGCGCTCAACAGCGTAACATGTACCCCTACAAACACAAGACTAAAGAATCTTGTGCTCTAACGTACGATTGCAAAAATACCAATTTTTTCCCTCAAAACTAGTAGTTCATAATTGACGCTAAATAGCAAATCAATTTACAAGTTCATAATTGGCATACCAACAGCATAGCCGAACACTACTTTTCAACCAATTATTCGAGAAGTAATAACTGGCGCTGAACAGCGAAGCACGTATCTCAAATATGCCGCAATACCAGTCATATTCCAAACTCATATTTGAGAAACCAACGTGGTGAGAAACAATCACCTTTAAACTAACTAAAATAACTGGTGCAAAAACCAGTGTTGCTAATAAAGTTACAACAGTTTAACTGAACAAATGATCATGAACATGTACTCAAAGTTAGTACTTAAACAGTAAACACTTTTTCAAATGCTAACTGGCACCCAATAGTCTGAGTTATTCCTCAGTGCGCAAAATAGCAACCTAAAGCGAATAAGCCGTTTTGACCCCGAGCCCAAAGGGCACACCGCAAACTCGAACATACGTTTGAAGTGATTACTAATCACACCGCTATTCTGCAAAAGCAAGAGCTGGAATAAAGCCGAAGTACGAAAAAGTACTTTTCCTACAACAGCCAAACTGGCCCCTGTATTGACCAACGTTCGAACCACTCGGAATTTGAATAAAGATGCCAGTAAGATGAATACCGAACAGTTATGAGACGTGAATTCACGTCAGAGTCAAAGTTCAACTCCCCTTGGTGCAACGATCAGTGATATAACTGCACCAAGTGAAATTGACCAATTAGTCAGTTCCATGCAAACACACTGGAGATGACATTATCCCTCCACTTGAAGTTCTGCCTAAATATTCCTAGCAAAGTGTGCACATGCTGTGCCAACTGTCCACAATTTCTTGACCTCACGCAACAAGTCGCTCAAGCGGTCGATCAGCTCGGAAGGACATGTTCAGACTTGGTCCAAAAAAAACTCGGCCTACGCAGCACTAACGTCAAGCGTAACTTCGTCTACTAAAAGGATGGATGAAATTGACAAACTTGAGAAGGAGCTAGAGCAAGCTATAGCTTATGCAGTGAGCAAAGCAACTAACAACCTTCCAACCATAGTTCTACAATCTGGGGGTGTCCAAATGTCTCGATCATAACTGGCCCTCCTATAAACCCAATTGGGAACACCACTCCAGTCACTTCGGCCTTAATCAGTCCGAACTCTGGATGTTCAGTGACTCGGACTAGCAAGTGCATCAACTACTAGTGCCGATGATACTACCCTAAATAGGGCAAGTCGGGAAAAAAATCGACTACAGTGAATATGATTTCACTGAGGCCAAAGTAACCTCTGAGGTCTTTGCAGCCGTGGAGAAGTTCTCTGGAAAAGGAGACTTCGATAGTTGGTGGGAACAGGTTCAGTTTATAATCGATGCCAACAAATTAACCGAAGAGCAAGGATATGATGCCCTCTTCTGGTTACTAATTGGCGAAGCTCGAAGCTTCTGGTTTAAGGTGGGATACACCTCCAAAACCTTTGCCGAAACAAAAATTGTTTTCTTCTCTCGATATGGAACATACGGGACAGATATTGTGCTGTGCGAACAAATTAGTCGACTCAAGCAATGCAAGTTTCAATCAACTTGAGAGTTAATCGAACTCATCATGTCTAAGTACCACCAAATGTCATACTTACTTACCCATGCCTCAAATGATGGTACAATTCATTTTTCTGGCCTTACACCCTTCTATATCCAGACATATAGATGTTGAACAGGTTAATATGTGCAGCTTAGAAAGCTAGCATTGAAGCAAGAAAATGTGCTTCTGTCTGTGCAACAATGGCGATAGCTAACCAAAAAGGAACCTGGTAAGCCGAATGCTGGCCAACCAGTGATGCCACTAACTGACGCTCAGATTAGATGGAGTCATAGTTACCATAGAACTAGTAACACAAGCCAATCTCAAGGTAGATATCAAGGCTGGTTCCAATAACGATCAGAGACATAATAGCTCAAACCGTTATCAAAGAAGAGGCGCAAGTGGAAATCTACAGCCTGCCCAAACTGCGTCTAAGCCGAACACCATGGTTATGCAGGACACTGCTTCAGTGAAGTAGAACAGGGTTCAGTACATGAAATTCGATGACCCTCGGCAATTAGCAGCCATGAACCTTGTCCCAGAACCACAACCAATTTGCAGTGTCTGTGGCAGCAAGGGTACAACACTCAAATGGCCTAAAGAGTGTGGAAATAGGTTTTTGAATAACAACCTAGTCGTTTTACCAGTTTGACAACAGCTGAACACCACCTCGCAATCAGGAGACCTATTGGTCTATGCAAACTGTAGCTTGGCAGGTGTGGAACATCAAGTCCTACTTGACCATGTAGAAAACATCACCCTTGGAGGAAAACAACTCCACGAGCACCTACAGAGTCAAGGATGTATTATGACTCGTTGCAGACGTAGTGTGCAACTTGCAAACCAGGTGAAAAATGAGTACGAAGCATTACTTGCCACCGTCGAAGTTGTACTAGAAGTTTGAACCTTCCGTCAGGAAATCGCAATCATCCCCTCGTATGGTCAGTCAATCAATATACTCTGGATGGATTTCTTAAGACAGGCCAAAATCTAAATTGACTGCGGTGGAATATAATTTCATTTCAAGAACCCTGTCAATCAAAGCATATATGCTGAAGCTCCTATGAGCTTGGTGGACAACATCGAAAAAGTTCTTCCTAACACCAGCTTGAAAATTTTAGATGAAACTTCCCAGGTGAACCACATGCGTGTGCTTGAAACCTTGCAAACTGTCACTCTTCGAAGTGATGAAGCTCCACATCTCTGCAGAATATCAAGATGGAGTCACATCGAGGGATCTTTGAAGAAGCTGCAGACGTCACCCCACAGAGGAACGACGTTAAACCTGATGCTATACCTTCAGCAGTAATTGCGTACACCGTGTCACCAATGAGAAAAAAATTCTTTAAGAAAAGGTCAATGACCTCATAAAGAAGGGATACATGGTACCCTTTTCTTCTCCTTGTGCAGCACCATCATTGCTGGTACCCAAGCCTAGAAATGCCAGTGAATATCGTATGGTCACGGATTTCTTTGCACTCAATGCAGTTACCATACAGACAGATATCCATTGCCCAAGATAAATGATCTTATGGCAGAAATTCAGATCAAGCTATACATGTCGTCCCTTGATTTAACCAGCTGTTACTGGCAAATTCCCATCAAGAAGGATTGCCAACAGCTGTTTAAGACTATCACACCATTTGGAACGTATAGTTATACAAGAATGCTAATAGGAGCTCGAAACTGCAGCCCACTGTCAGCAGGTTGTAGATGAATTAATCCGGACAATCACTCACTGCTTGTCAAAGCCTACCAAGACTATCTGTATGTCGGTAGGGATACTGTTGAAGAACATCTCGATTTGGATAGAATCTTCAACAAATTTGACTAAAGGAACTTTGGATTCAACAAAAAGAAATTCTGAGTTTTTCATGAAAAGACTTCTCATCCTAGGACATGACTTGTGCAGCCAAGGAATAAATCCTAACCCGTATAAAGTAGTTGCCATCTCAAATATGGACTACCCGAAGAATACGAAACTATTCAAATCCTTCCTGGCCTCTTGCAAGTGGTTTGGAAAGTTTATACCAGACTTATCCACCATTGCAACTCCTTTCCATAAATTGCTCAAAAAGAATGAGCCATTTGTTTTCACCGATGCCTGCAAACAGGCCGTGGACAAACTGAAACACCATCTCTATACAACCCCAATCTTTGCTCAGCCTGATTTTGATAAGTTTCCACCTCTATACGGATGCAAGCAATGAAGCCATGTAAACAGTACTCAGACAAGGTGATGGAAATGTCTTTCGAGTGATAGAATATGCCTCGAAGTCCTTCAACTCAGCTCAAACGAACTATTCTCCAACTGAGAAAAAAGCCTTAGCGGTAATCTAGGCACTTCAGAAGTTCCGTAGTTATGTGGATGGGTTGACCTTTTTGTTCATACCGACCATGCTTCCCTGAGACAGATTATCAAAACTAAGGAACCCAAGAGCAGAGTTGCTCGCTGGCTAATGGAAATCCAGCAGTTCGTTTTCAATGTAAAATACATCCCTGAAGACTTGAACAATTTAGCGGACTTTCTATCTTGTACCTCAGGACAGTCAGATCCTGTGGTACTCTTCTACTATTTCTTGGTTGATGAACAGCCAATCACGGCTAAAGAGTTTCGTGAAATGCAACTCTTAGACCAGATGTGCAATCACATCATCCGAGCCATAGAAGCTGAGGATGACCCAAGTGGCACTGAAGGTCGAGTTTTCACCAATAGAGGATACTTTCTTGCTAATGGAGTCCTCTATAGGATCGTGGACCCCTCACTAGATGACGATCCCAAACTAATGGTTCCAGCTGACTTACAGCAAAGAGTCCTTAAATGGAACCATGATGCACCTGAAGCAGGGCATCCTGGCATAAATGCCACAATAAGTAGAATATCCAAATGGTACTACGGGCCAGGACTCAGGCATCAAGCATGACCATATGTTCTACAGTGCACGGAATGTCAAAAGTATAAGTCCAAGAACACTGTAGACAAGACTCCAGTTTCTTTGGCTCCTATACCTCCTAGTTTCGATACCCTAGCTATCGACCAGATGGGTCCTTACCCAGTCACAAATGCTGGAAGTAAATACATCTCAGCATGTGACATTGCTACCGGATGGGTCAAACTCTTCCCCATCTGTGATTTAAAGGCAGAGACAATATCTCGAACCTTAATCGAAGAAATCTGTCTTCGATTTGGGACCCCAAAATTTTTTCGATGTGTCAGTGTTTCCTAGTTCGTTTCACTAATTTTGAAACAAACAGCAAAGACTATGGGATTCACTTCGCAGAACATTGCACAATATCATCCCCAAGCCAATCCTGTGAAAAGGAAACAGAGATAGCTGTGGAAAACTCCCACAACACATGGGATTAGCATCTTGCAACTGTGAGATAGGCTATAAACTCAAGCCCCAAGCTCAGTGACTGGAGAAAGTGCATTCTTTCAAACCTTTGGTCGAATGCCTAGATCACCTCATGACAATGTTTTGAAGTTCAATGACGTCTGTCATAATCCACTATTCTGCAAGAACAAGTTCTCAGAATTCCTGGAAATACTTTCCAGCAAACTTTTAGCGTGTCGAGATAAACTCGAACAAGCTCAGGATGACCGAAGATTAAAGTGCAATCTTCGAGCAATCACCCCTGGTTTTCAGATTAGTGATAGTGTGGCTAATTTCTTGAGCATCGAGTTTTGTACACAAGGGTTTTACATCAAAGTTAACCCTCAAAAGAGATGGGATTTATCTAATCCACAAAATCATCTACCCCACAACCTATGAAATATGGGATTCGTTGAGATCCAAGACCCTTAGAATCTACAATGCAAGAGACTTAACTAAAGCCGAAGATGAGGACAATACAACTCTTTTGCTTCGAACTAAGTCTCAAGAAAGACCGAACAAATTTTCGGACTTGTCCTCCATGCCAAAACCAAAAGGGTATGATTAAAAGATAAAGACCGAAGAAAAATTCGGACTTATCCTCCACGCAGAACGCTCTCACAGTATATAATACTGACTACTTAGCGAAACAAGGAAGATCGAACAAAAGTTTGGACTTACCTTCCACGCAGCCTGCGTGCCCAGTATCCAATACTGACGCTACCATAAACCACAAAAATATAACGAAAGTCCTAACAAGGACAACAAAGAACGCACATCGACGTTTATAGTTTGCCGAGCAGCAAAATTTTTTGGAAAATGGTTGGTATCCTTCTATGGCGCAAAAGTTTGTTAACGCAATTAGTCCAAATGGACATGAAACTGCTATACGAATATGTTGGCCAAGTTCGAACTTCGAACCAGGAAGCAATTAACATGCTTTGCGTAAAGGTCCCATCCAATTTAACATCTGCCTGCACCCCTCTAGATTTGAATTTTAAAGTCCAAATAGACTTAACCCTACGTGTCACCAGTGAACCATCCAATAGGTCACTAATTCAAATAAGTATCACGCCCACTGACCTCTGCTTATTTAAGCTCATGTGAACTTCGAATCTTCCTCTCACCTTCCACGTTTCTTTCGAGCACGTGTTTTCAATTATTGAGATTTTACAAGTTTTCGAAGTTCTTTCAAGTGTCATTGCTGACAGTCTTCGGGCTTAGACCGACTACTAACCAGTATTCGTAAGATGATCGACACCCACGATATGCTTATCAATGGGACCGAACTCGATGAGTTTGTGAGTCATCGTGCTAACCAGAAGTCCGAACTTCGGCGATTCTTGACGTGGCTCGTCAATGTACAACCACAGGCCTGTACAATGTGGACACCATCACGGCCTTATTGTCACGCGACCAAGATCCTCCATCAACGTTCGACAACTTTGTGAGGATAGTCAGAGAATTGAACTCTGCTTCAGATGCTGCCTTTTCAGCACTAGCCCAGTATAGTACTGGTGACCAATCGCCTAATTCAACCGTTGGGTACACAAAACTCATGGAGGCATACGTAGCTGCTGACCAAAGCAGACATCAAAACTAACTCTCTCCAAAGTAAGATGACCACCCGAAAAACCATCGAGGCAGAGTACCATGTTCTTCATAAAGAACACATGAAACTCCAGCAGAGACATCTGCAGGCAACAGGACTAATCCAACAACTTGTAGATCAAGACTGCCAACTGGTGAACGTGCTTGAATGCAGTATTTTGCTGCAAGAAGCTCGTGAAATCACCAGATAACTGCCACCGCCAATTCCAATGCCTCCGGTAGCCGAAGAAATCGCCGAACTTCCTTCCACACCTTCGATGTCGTCTAGATCCCCTAGACCAACTCCACGAAAGGCCCTGGCTCTTCTCAAGACTACTAAGGGCTTCGAAGAAGCCGAAGAAGTCCGCACCAGCTACAACTCAGCCTTCGGTACCTAAACAGTCCGAACTGAATCAGTTCGAACTCGACCCGTCCAACTCAACAGCCGCTGATGACTCGCCAATGGCCAAAATAACTTGCTACAATGGAGAAAAGGAAAAGGTCTTCTCCACAACCTGAACCATCCTCGCGTCTAGATGCCCCAGTATTTAAAATACTAAAGAAGATGGCATCCGCCATAGTGGCCAAATCAACGAAAAATCTTCGTCCTAGTCTACAGCTAGATCGTCAAGAGATTGACACTATCCAAGAAGGGCCAAATATGTCCGAAAAAGCCACTGTCATCGGCTGATCAGAAAATCGCAGCACACACCCGTTCTTGAGAATTTACTAATAGGCCGGGACGATCTTGGACGCTTTTCACGAAGTTTACCGGAGAACCTCTGATTCTTCAGCAATGATTCATGGAGCCTCCATAAAACCTGGAAGGTTCCCCTGCCATGCTGCAATGTAACGCCAAGCTAGCGTGTCTCAGGTCCAAAATTTTTGTTCACTTACATCCACCTTAAACCTGGCGATCGGGATTACGACGCCTGGAAAGAACTGACGACGTTTCCAAGACGACTCAACGGCAAAGAATGCTGTCATCACAAGCGGAATGAATCGTGCATCACGCACTGGGTCGGTGCCTACCAGATTCCGCCATCACGACGACCCAAGACACACTGTTGAAACCTACAGGCCTAATCACAGATCACAACATGGACATCCTCAACACCATGCTGGACGGAGTCAAGGATCCAGACTACTACATGTAAACCATCCAGATGTCCGAACTCCGTGTTAAGTATCATTTCGTTCAAAATTGTCACAGATACTTACCTTTTTGATATATTTCTAAATTCGTAGGATAGGAACTGTATTTTTGTAGTTAAAAATTAGCACAATTAGGCCCGCTTAAAAATGTAATGTCCCTCAAACAAAAGTATTCAAAAGCATTAGGGGGGTATAAAGCATATCACCATACATTTCT
>JAQGAE010004039.1:0-13458 GCA_034696685.1 Julus scandinavius
CCTCCTATCTCGGTATTGCACGTTAATAATTTGAAAAAGTTTGTTCCAAGAGAAAGGGACCGCGTATTGGCAATTAGGCGTGTGGGTTTCCGTAGGATATCTAACAGCTGGTGCCAATTAGTGCGCAACACGGGTGACACCTCCTCTTGGACGGAGCATGGGAATAAATTTATGGGACCTCCTCGGGCTTCTGTAAATTGGGCGACATTTTTTCCTTTGTCTTTGGCTTAGAACGCGTCACCTCGGGTGAGTTTTTATATTTATTAGATTCTATTTTTTTAGGGTTTTCTTTTGCACTTATTAATGCATGATGTGATCTTCTTTTTTTGGCGTTAATAAGAATTAATAGAATGGCGCAGAATTTGCCTTCGGTTTCGGTGACGGTCACCGTTTCGGATGGGGTACGCCAGCGTATAGTTACGGCGGCGGTGACGGGAGCGGCCCTAGAATTGCCGATCCCACGAGACGAGGATAACAGGCCAAGGGGAAATGGTGCATCATCCTGGCGACCAGGACGTGGGGGACGAGGATTTCGGCGTCCATGGGCCTGGCGACCACCAAGACGAGGAAATTTTTACAATCCCCCTCCGGCGGGAGAGGAACCCGAGGATTGGGATCGAGACATCGCGGAGGAACAAATAAGGGCTGGATTTCAGCGGGCGCCCGGGCCAAATTTTCGACAGGATAAAAGGCCGTCGGGTGCACGTATTGTGGAGTTGCCGTCCGACTCAGATAGCATTGGGGATAACGAAAATCAGAGCGGATTGCCTCGTCGTGGACTGAATTCGTCTGTCGACCGTCGTCGCCGCAGGGAACGAGCCTGGGAGAGACGACTAAATGAGCAGGTGGCGGCAAACCAGGGAGCTGTGGTCCCATGGAGACCTCAACAGTAATTTTGAAAGTGAAGTTTTGTTTCTAAGGGAAGATTGTACATTTTTTTTATTGAGTAATTGATGGTATTTTTTTGCCCCCAGGAGTGGTCATGTCATAGGGAGGGGTGTGGAATTCGGGGAATTCAAGGAATTGACCTGGGCGCGAATGGCGCCAGGTCAAGGGTGAAACTCTCCTGCGTTCTCGGGCTGACCAGCATTCCTTGCGAGGTTTGCTGGGAAGTTCGAGAGCTCAGGAGAGTTAGTTAGGTTTTGGCTGGTGATCGGAATAGACACCAGCGGGTGCACCAACCTATCTTTAAGTTCAGGACAGCAAGTTGCTGTCCGCGGGATTTTACTTTCTGTAAACAGTTTTAAGTTTATGTTCTTTTCACTTTTAAATAAATAAGGCTTTCGATTAAGTTCGTGTTGAACAGTTTTTATCGCGAGACGACGTGTTCGACCCTTACAAACAACAGATGCATCAGGCAATGCAAAGGGGAGTATTTCTTTCCCAGAAGCATGAAGGTCATACATTACCTGTAGACTATGCTAGTCAGCAGTTGAACAAGGCAGTACAAAATTATTCGACTACAGAAAGAGAATGTCTAGCCATAGTATGGGCTTTAAAGCCCTTCAGATGCTATTTATATGGAAGACAATATGAGATCATAACTGACATAGACCTCTGAAATGGTTGATTTAAGTGAAGGATCTAACTTCACGATTTACATGATGGAACTTTAAGTTGCAGGTCTATGATTTTGAAATAAATCATAGGCCAGGAGCGCAAAAATCTAATGTGTATTGATTAAGCCGAATTGTGAGCACGGTCAGGAAAGGAAAGGATAACGAAAATTTCCCAAATGTAATCTTGACTCGCTACACAATAAAAGAGGCTCAAAGAGATATTACTAAGTTAAGAAGGGTTATCAAGGAAATAGAGGAAGGGGTTTACAAGTCCCCTTTTTACCTTGATAGTGATGAAATTCTGTTTAGAAGGGACAGATCTGAGCAAAGTGAAAGGAGGAGAGAAGAATTTGAACAAATAGTTGTCCCCCCTAGTTACATAGATCGAATATTATGGGAATATCATTATGCACCATACTCAGCACATCAAGGGCCAGGTAAAACATTTAGAAAGTTAAAAAGGTTGTTTTATTGGGAATCAATGAGTCAACATTACAACTTATTGCCAAAGTTGTCCTCGGTGTCAAGTCAGGAAGGGTCATGGGAGGATCAATCCCCCATTGCAACCCTTAAATCCAGTAAGTTTGAAATTCGAGAGATTTAGTATGGATGTAATAAGTCCATTACCCACTAGTCGAACAGGGAAGAAATACATCTTAGTGGTCATTGACCACTTGACCCGTTACGTGTTAATTTTCGCAATAGAAGATCAGAAAGCAGAAACAATTGCCAGGATATCTGCTGAGCAGGTGGTTTTGCTATATGAAGCACCACTCCATCTACATATTAACAGACAGAGGCATGAACTTTGTGTCCGAGTTGACGAGAGAGGTCTGTAAACTGCTGAAAATCAAGCAAGTGCAAACCACTGCATATCATCCACAAGCAAATCGAGCAATGGAAAGGTATAATCAGATGCTAGCTAACTTTTTATCTCATTTTGTACAGCAGAGTCAGAGAGACTGGGACTCATGGATTCCTTATGTAACAAGCGCATACAAATCATTACTCCATACTAGCACAAACAAGGCACCATACTTTCTAATGATTGGACATGATTACAACATGCCAGTGGAGGGCATTTTGACACTGCGGAGGGTACCAACAAACCTGGATTACCAATATCATGAGGAAGTTAGGTTGCGCATGTGATTACCTGATGAAGAGGCTGCTAAACAGTAGGAAGCCCACTTTCTAAAGGTAGTTCGATAAGGGCACCAAAGTGCCATCATTCAAGGTAAGGGAAGTAGTGTATCTCAAGGTAGGCCAACACAAACCAGGTTTGGGGAAGAAACTAGGCCCTTGCTGAGAAGGGCACATTAACAATGAGAGAGGTGGAATTGATCAAAGAATATGTGTGATCCTTTGCTGCCTACAATCATGCCTATTAGGATGTATGGAGGAGCCAGGTAGAGCTATGTGCCAAAATTTGTGGAATAAGGACTCGAGTCAGTTTAAAGGTCAGGGACCTTAGTTTTGAAAGCCCAGTTAGAGCTGATAACAGTGTGCATCGAAGCATGCATTATTCAATTAGCTATTGGAGAAGTCCCTTAGCATGCTGAACCTTTCAATAGGCAGCATGGTAAAGTTTTGGTTACTTTCCCCAGAATTGCAATTTTATGTTTACCTTTGCGCACAGGTTATATAATTGTATGCAAGTTTTCTATTTTCAGTTTAAAGTATACATTGTCTGGTTGACAGAGGTGTCAGTATCTATGGCTGGTGTCATGAGGGCACAATAAAGGATCAGTGGTAGAGGTGCTCCAGCTCGAGGTGCTGATGAGATTCAGTAATTTACCGACCATCGTGTGAAGAATATTGTGCAATATCTTTGCTGATAAGTGCACAGGAAAAAGTGACATCCATGTGTTCGAGGAATGTTGTACCACAGCCAAAGGCAGTGGCTTATCGGCTGGCGACAATAGGCACAGTTTAACAGGGTCCTGGTGCTTACCCCAGGGGATATAAAAAGTCCAATGAGGGATAGACCAGAAGGTGAGACTTCTTAATTAAGCAGTTGTATACTGCCATTCACTTTTAGATAAAACTATTTTGAGTGAAAATACTCCATAGATAAAGTAAATTGAAAAACTGGACATGATTCAATTGCAACCTTTAGTAATCATATTTAACCATTCTAATTTCCAACTATTATTGAAAACAAATTATATTACCATCTTATTCATACTTATTACGGTTTTCTATCTTGTACATTTTTGGCTATTGTAATGATTTGTTCAAGGAGTCCAGAAGTTTGAAATTAAAGGGGTAGCCACTCAATAAAGACAGGCAAAATTAGCAGGCTCAGGATCTGGTGGAAACGATAGCCCAGAAATCAAGGATGGTTTATAGCGGAAATACGGACTTAGTACTCGCCTGCCACACCTATGCAGTGACGGACTTGAAGAAGATATCGCTGAGGAGGAAATCCAGTGCATAAGTAAATACCTACACTAATGCCGCACCCAAACAAGAAAAGGGAGATAAGGAATGAGCCCACCTACCTGGTTATGCAGTCAGTGACTACAGAAACGACTCATGTCAATCAATATGACAGCACCCGAGGAGGTTTCTTTAGGATGGATGGAGGTTCACAGCAATGCCAATTCAACTAGTGCCAGAGTACTTGGAGTACTCGAGGACCAGCCAGACACCGATGTGCCAAAAGCCAATGTTAAAGCTTAGACAATTTTGTAGAATTTGTCTTTTTTTTGTTCTTACTATTATATTTTGCTTTTACTTTATGTATTATGCCCGAAGTGTTTTACCCATTTATCATGTTTAGACGTAAGGGAGTTAGGAGTGTACCAGTTGCTGGCCCATCCACTGTTAGTGAATTGGAGCAGTGTAAGCTCATGATTCACTTTTAAGGGGGAATAATGTAATGATCAGGCCAGTTTATGGGAAATTGATTGGTGATTGGTACCAAATCACTGATTGATTCTCCAAGATACATAGGCCTAGACATTGTTAGTCTATAATGTGCTTACAAAAAGGAGTATAATTGCCCATGTTAGGAGGGGCACAGCGTCAGTGCCTGCTGAACGCTAAGTGCTCTGAAAATAAAATGATGAAGCACATAAAGACGTACCCCATTGGGGGAACAACTTCAATCTAGAGACGTTTTAAATCAACGGTTAATGTGTTAATGCCGGACAACCCTTTTGCAGGTAGGGGGTTGGGGTAAGTGACTATCCAACTAATAGGATACCAAATCATGTCAGAAAAGCTAAACAGTCACACTGTTTGACAAAAATACGCAAAATTCAAGCTTGAAAAACAAAGTTGTGCTATTGAAAGCAATATTGAACCCGAGCCTTCAATTGAGGCTATAATTCCTGACACATCTTTGGATGAAGGATTTTTGAAAAAAAAAAGCTATATACTTGGAAAAACCAATCTATAAAGCCGGGTCTCCACCAAGACGTACATGTACGTATACACTGTGTCCAAAAAAAACATTCCCTAAGAAAATAAATCAGAACTTCGTGAAAAATTATTCGATTGAAATGAAATTTGGTACTTTGAGAAAATATTAGTGTAGGAACACAAGCAAATTATAGCATATGCTAGAAATGTCCACAGTTGGCCTTCACACAAGCTCAAATTCTCACGCTCCATTTTTTTTGACAAATCAATTATTCTCACTGTGTCCCAAGAAAAAGCATTCCCTAATAAAATAAATCAGAACTTCGTGAAAAATAATTCGATTGAAATGAAGCTTTGCACTTACATAGAACATTAGTGTAGGAACAAACACAAAATTGTTCAGACATGCGAAAAATCTCAGATTTTTCCTTTTTTCAACAAGACGGTGTGCCTGCTCACCGTGCTCAAGAAACCCTTAAACTGCTGCAACGAGAAACGCCACAGTGCATCGCACCCAACCAGTGTCCACATAACTGTCCAGACCTTAATCCAGTCCCATATGGAAAAATGATATGCGATAAATATGTTTCAAATACATTACGAATGAATGGAAAATATACCAAAATTGGCCTAATCTAATATATGGATAATAGATTGACATATATTTGCAATATATTCCACTTTGACGTAATTATATGAAACATATATTATGCATATATATATACATATATTGATAGTATATGCTTCACATATCATTTTTCCATATGGGGTGGACTACAAAATTTGGGCTGTTATCCAAGAAAAGGTTTACAAATCTGAAATTAACAATATGGAGGACTTGAAACTGTGACTTCAGATAACCTGGAATGAACTAGACCAGAGAATAATCGATTTGTCAATCAAAGAATGGTGCGTAAAACTTCGAGCTTGTGTGAAGGCCAACAGTGGACATCTCGAGTATATGCTATAATTTGTTTGTTTTCATACACTAATATTCTCTGTAAGTGACAACTTTCATTACAATTGAATCATTTTTCACGAAGTTCTGATTTATATCTTAGGGAATGTTTTTGGGACACAGTGTATACACGTTTTTTACAAACATAAGAAAAAAAGTCTGACCTCCGGGTTTGTTTCAGCCGCTATTTTTTAAATACATGTAAATATCAAAATTTACAATTGTACAAAGTGTACAATTTTAATGTTTACTTATATTTACAAAATGGTGGCTGAAATAACCCGGAGGGCAAACTTTTTTTGCATATGTTTGTAAATACGTGTATATATACGTACATGTACGTTTTGGTGAAGAGCAGGCTTTAGCAACAGGCAAAAATAGAAAACAATAGCTTGAAATAAAGAAATAGTAGCCGTTGTAATTTTGAAATGACATAGGGTGGTGATAGACTTATGACTCACCCTGTATAAATGAAGCCATTTAAGTTTTTATGCCACCTGTAACTGCAGCATTTAATTGTTTAAATGAAGATTGTAGCCAGTCATTATTCTACAAGAAGTGTACTGCTACAATTCACTTAATAAAAATGGTTTACAAGTTGGTTTTGGTAACAAACATTAACTTTAAGTGTATACTTCATTCAACAGTATAATTGTACATAATTTGTACAGGTTCATAACATTATAAACTGGAGTAAACACCACCACACCCAGATGGAAAAGTCAGAACTCTTCACTAAAATCAATGAAGAATGATTAGAGTGGCTAGAATCAGTGTTTCTGTCATATCTAAAAGGCTGGAAAATACAATCTAGAGCTCCAATGCACTGCCTAAGTACAGAGACGTTTGAGACAATTACAACTCTTTCAACAGTAAACTGCATAAGGTAATTAATTGTAATTAAACATATTTTAAATTATTGTGCACATCTTAATTTGTTATCCCTTCATTTCAAACTTCATTTAGATACCTTATAAATAACTGTGGGCTTAATATGTATTGACCACCAATTTTTCATATCATCTAATGAAAACTGTGTTTGGGTCTAGTCGACAAATTCTTGGAAGAAACGACAAAGCGGATGCAATTAGTAAAACACTTTTATCGTTAAAGTATTTTATACTATGGTATTTGTCATCAAATTATAAAGAGGATAATGTTCTCATCCTTTAATTTAACTCTATACCAAAGCTTTTAGATCCTTTATTTTACCTGTAACTACTTCTTACCTTTTCCTGTTCTATTGTTCTTTGGACATTTTAGGTGTCACTTTAGCAATGGAAAAGATTTTAAAAATAAGAATTATGAACGCCTCTATTTATGGAAACATCCAAATATTTTCTCCCGTTTCTATGGTGTTTCAGTCAACATTATCCTACAATGTCGATTCCAGCTCTAAAAATTTGGTTGAAACTGAATTAAGTGATTCTTTCAAGTATTGGTTAGAAAAAATTACAAGTCCTTCTGGTGTGTATATTTATATTAATGAAATATCACTTTTTTTTACAAAGCTTTAAAGTAAAGTTTTTATTTAGCTTTACCAAGTCACTTTAATGGCTTCAAAAACTGCTGCCTTCTATGCTGGATTTTTGGCCTTATAGGCCTGCGATCAGATAGATGACTGCCCCACCAACTTCACTTTTACTTTCCCTCATCTATCATCAAGATAGGGGAGGACCATGCTATTCAGCTGAAAGAGTTATTTTTAATTTCTGTGCTTGTTTCAGCGGTTAAGTCAATTTTTCAGATTTTAGGTCAACAAAATATAAAATAATTGTTGTAAATTAGCATATCTATATGCTAATTACCACATTCAGGGTCATTCCAAATGCCAAAGATGGTTGGCATATGCCTCCAAACCATACTGACCACAAATTCCAAGGGTGCTTGCATACCTCCATATAGACTGACCCAACATTCCAGGGGTGTTGGCATGCCTCTAACCATGCTGACCCTAGCTATATAAGCTATCTGAGTTTTGGTCAGTTCATGCAAGACCTGCAGTGTGAAAGGCCAGGACCACTCCTGGACCAACCAGCATTGGTAGTTCAACAACAACCTCCACTCTATTAGGACCTAGACCACCAGTGGACAAGTGAACCTCACTTATCCACCCACCACTTGCTAAAGACAAAAACGGCCCTTTTAAGGGCCAACTATATATATATAGAGAGAGAGAGAGAGAGCAAACTGCACTTGAGTGCAGAAAATAGCGCCTTTGCTGCTGAAAAATTGCATTTTCGAGCTTAACAACTGGATTTTTATTGCAGGAAATTGTCCACTTTTGAGAATAAAAAAAGCACTTTAAGTGCAGAAAACTTGCACTTCTTCTGCTGAAAAATTAGATTTTTGCAGTTTTTCAGAATCCAATTGTTTTTGCACAAGAATAGAAACTTCACTTTAGTGCATAAAACTGGTGCCTTTGTTGCTGAAATATTGCATTTTTCAGAAATAAAAACTGTGCTTGCACTGCAGAAAATTGTTCACTGTTGCAAATAAAAACTGCACTTTCGCTGCAAAAAATTTGAACTTTTCTTTTATAAAAAAGCTGCATTGTTGCTGCAGAAAATTTGCATTTTTTGGGCATAGAAAATGTACTTTTAGTGCAGAAAATTTTCACGTGTATTGTACAAAAATTGCTCCATTTAGGCAACAACAACAACAACAAAATGTGCAATTTTGTTGCAGAAAAATTGCGTTTATATCACAGTGATGCATTATTAGGCAGAGAAATTTTGTAAAGGAAAGAATGAAAAATGTCAAAAA
The DNA here is from genome assembly GCA_034696685.1 of Julus scandinavius. Taxonomy (NCBI): domain Eukaryota; kingdom Metazoa; phylum Arthropoda; class Diplopoda; order Julida; family Julidae; genus Julus; species Julus scandinavius. The sequence goes on from JAQGAE010004039.1 coordinate 8,653, forward strand.
TAAACATTCTGGAAAAAAAATATTCTGGATGTATCAGGAAATCCATGTTTCCCATGAGTTTCTTTTTTTACATTTTTCCTTCTTTCCTTTACAATTAAGATTTACTGCAATACATTACTTTCATGCAAATTTAACGTTAATACAAAACATGATACTTAATAAAAACGTTAAAAATCTGACAAAACAAACCAGCTGTGCAAAGACGTGGATCCTCATCATAACCATCAGGACAATCATTGGCCCCATCACATAAATACTGGATGGATATGCAAGTGTCTGAATCTCCAGGACAACGAAATGGAACATATGGTTGGCAACGATTCACATCTGTAATGAAAATAAAAGTAAATTGTTAAAAATAACATAAACATAGTGGTTAATGTCACATTTTTTCAGAATAGTCCAACATCCAGTTGGGGCCAGTTGTGATTTTATGCGGCCATCCAATGCTCATGATAGTGTGGCTATGTATGTACAAGCTTGTGCTATAAGCACAGTTATAGGAAAAGTACCCCAATGCATACAAATTTAATATTTAATAACTTGGTCTTAAAGCTCAATTATTAGCACATATTTATGACTTCTTTGTTATTAATCATGATTACACACAGCATAATTTTTGTAAAACTTATTTACTAACATAATTTTTGGTAGTTACATATTATCCTAGAATACCTCAACCGACTGCTCCCTTCCTAACCTAACCCAATGCAAAATGGTTATGTTAGGTTAGGTTAGGATGGGAGCAGTAGGTTGAGGTAGTCTAGGATAATACGTAAGTACTGAATTTTTTTAGCACAATTTTTGACATTTTTTAAAAATGACATTACGTTTACGATTTTTAAAAATAAAATGTACGCTTCAAATGATAACTTGTAATTCTCGGAAATACAAAAATTGTTAAGTCATCATTCATCACTGTTAATCATCTTTACACTATGTCAGCAATGTATAACTTCACACACAAAACACAAGTATCTTATTATTACAATTAGTCCTTGAGATCAATTCATGCAAATAAGATTACAACAGTAGAAAAATATTAATGCCAGGCAATTAACGATAAATGGAGAACAAATTAATTTATGAAAAAACCCCGTAATTTTCGACTGGTATTTACCAGTCGAAATGATGCAAATTCTTGGAATGCCAGTCCGCAAACTGACTACATGTGCAATGTTATACGATGGGAATATATGTAAGTTTGACCTGAACTGGATTTTTTTTACAAAAAAAAACTACAACTGATAAAACTACAGGCTTACTTTCCATGTTTACCATTATATCGCCCCAAATTACATTTGAATTTTGTTCCAAATGTGCAAGGCATTCTGGTTTAATTCAAGATGGCGGCGCCCATTGTACCCTTAAAAGTGGAACAGTGAATAATTATCAAACTTCTCAGTAAGGAAAACGTCTCCGCAGTTGACATTTATAGGAGAATTAAATAAAAGTATGGTGACGATTCTTTTTCACGTTTATCTGCGCTTGCATGGGCTGAAAAATTCCGGAATGAGCGAGAAACATGGAAGACATGGTCACATTGGCCAGACACAGCACATCTAACAACAGACTAGTTGGAATGCACTGGGATTTCCTTCCACATATATACCTTACAGGCCTGATTTGGCAGCTGATTCTGCCCCTAAATCGTGTAAACAAATATTGCATTCCTGTTTGTCTATTAGTAGACAATAAGTCTCTTAATGGAATCCTCAAAAGATTGACCCAAGGAATCCAGTAGAAAAAAATTGACCCAAGAAATTCAGGTGAGGAAAATTGACCATGTCAGGCTTATGGATTCTCCTCCCAGATCGAGACATTTGTGGGGACGCTTTCAAGGTTATCTCATTTTATGAGTCCGAGTCCTCCTCACCATTGGTACAACCCTGGTCAAAAGTCTGGAGCACCCCGGAAAGTCAAGTATATGTCGAGAAGTAAACAGTACCCTAGCTTGCAAATGCTTAGATATTTATTTCAATGTCATTACATTGAAAATTTAGTATTCCGTCACTCCTCCTTGTCACATTACATTCAGGACAGTACTCTTCTCCGAGACGGCATCTCACATAAATGGCTCCAGAAGTACCGAAAAGCTATTGAAATAAGATAAAAATTAAGCTACTCGTTATCCTCATCAAATCTATTCTTTTACCAAATTGGATACAATTTAACGAATGAAACTTTGGCATTAGGAACAGGAGAATAGTACCTGGATGTTAGTTTCATCCGACCAAAGACTTTTGCCCAATCGTCAGCCGTCCAAGCTTGGTATTTTCTGCACCACTGAAGCCTTGCCTTCCGATTTTTTTCAGAGAGGAAGGGCTTTTTGCGTGCTTTGCATCCTCAGGCAAGCTACCAGAAGTCATCTTCTTACAGGCCTTGCAGAAATGGCATGATTTGCATGCATGTTGTGCTGACTTGCCAGTTCCGAAGATGTGTGTCGCCCATTTGACAGATTATCGAGCTAACATTCTGACCCCACAGGCTGAAGTGTGCCGCTTGCGGCCTGATCTTGTTTTGTCATCATGAGATCCTGACATAGCAAACCGTTTTAAGGCTATTTGAACACCCTTATGTGAACATTTCACTGCTCTCACTATTTCCAATTGGCTCATGTCTTCTTTACTTAAAGCAACAATTTTTTCTCTCTGCATTTTACTTAAACCTGTCTTGTTTAAACGTGGCAACTATTTATAGCAAGGAATTGCCCAACCCTAACCTTTAATTGCTCCAGAGCAAAATTTCAGTTTATTTGCAATCTCCATAATTATTATGGAAATCTTTTATGACGTGATATTTTCCAGTACATTCATTGTGCTGAGGGGCAACCAGCTAAGACAATTACAATCAAATTTTTGTAGATAACATGCAACAAAGCACTAGTTTTAGAGGGTGCTGCAGACCTTTGGCCAAGGCTGTATGTGGTATTATACTTTTGATCAATCCCTTGGATGCCTTCATCTGCAACCTTTGACTCCAGATTAAATTAGTCACTGACATCAGAATCATCACATACAAGAATTGCTGACTTGTTCATGATACACAGGAGTCGGAAAGGCGACATATTCTCATTTTGGATGCCCTCTCTTATTCCTTATTAAGATTGCGGAAATCTCCTGAAAAAAAAGCAGTGACTGTGGTATGAGTGTAACACTTGTCATGGCACATTTGGATAAACTTGAGAACATTGTCACTATAAGCTCGCCCTAGATGCTCAAATTCCATTAAAATTGATGAATGCTCCATAGTCTTATTAACATTTGTGTTTACAACTAATCTCACTGCTGGTAAATGAACTCCAACGCTTCCTGGTTACCAAGAACAGCAATAGCAAGTTTGGTTTTCATGTCTTTATGCTTCCTTTCCACATGATTGGCCAGAGGGTGGTAATTTGCCTCCCTCTCAAGTCCAGATCCCATGGTAATTGCGGCTTGCTGCACTATTATGGCTGGGAACTATGGATTATTATCACATCTCATGATTTTGGGTGCCCCATACTTCTGGCAGATCTCATTAACACTAATGGATATGATGGTTTCATCTTGAGTAGGGGCCAATAAATGTCCACAGCAACTACCTCAAATCTTGAAGCTATTGGGGACTGGTAAAAGCTAAGCCACTTTTGGTGTTGTCAGGATTGTATTTAGAAAACATGGCACATTTGGTTAGTGTAGCTAAGTCCTTTCTTATTCTGCTTTAGAAATATCTTTTCAGAATACGCATACCTTAGTGTCTAACCTCATTCGTAGAATGATTCACGCAGATAACTCTTTCTGCAAACCTCTTGGTATGTTGGAATCAAAAATTGTAGTACAAGATATAACCGGAAAGTTCAGTGAATGATTGAAGTGTGGAAATTTGATGCAAACAAGAAACATGTGTCAGCATGCAAATTGAGCATCAACATAAAGCTAAAGGAATGTGTGAAATGCGCAGACATTTCGTGAAGAATCCAGGACATTTAGCAGTTGTTAGCTGACCTTGCCAATTCGTGTCATTACGGGAACAAAATGGAACAGAGAATCATCAGGAAAATCTGCAACGGAAACCCACAAAATGTTTCAAAAAGTGTACCGAGAAGAAGCTGTGACTCGAAAAAGTGCTTACGACTGGTTTAAGCATTTCCAGGAAGGATGCAAATCTCTGATGACGAACCCCGTTCTGGGAGGCCAACCACCACCAGCACACCCCAAAATATCAAACAAGATTGCGAGCTTCTCCATAACGATAGCTGTTTGTCTCTTCGAATGATGGAAGGTGAACTTAGCATTTCCCATGAAATTATCAGAACAATTGTCAAGGCGAATTTGGGTAAGCGGAAGATCTGCGCTAGGTTTGCCCTGCACCACCTAACCGACGAACAGAAACGATTGAGAATGGATTCGTGTGGGAACAGCATCCCAATGGCCGATTCAGATCTCTCGTTTTTTAAATCAATTGTGATGGGTGACGAAAGCTGGTTCTTCGGGTATGACCTGTAAACAAAACGCCAAAATATTGTGTGGCGTAGTCCCACGTGAACAAAAAACAAGAGTGAAGACCATGCTCATCATGCTCTTCGACGCAGAGGGCATCATTCATCATGCTTCCAAAGAAAAAAAAGTGAACGCCGAAGTCGACACTGAGTCCTTGGTTGTCTATTGATGCACATTCGTCGGGTCTGGCCACAGTTCGCTGAACCGGGGTCTGGCTTTCATCTTCATGATAACGTAAGGCCTCACATCCCATATGGAAAAATAATATGCGATAAATATATGTTTGAAAATATATTACCCATATATTGAAAATATATTACAAATATAT
>JAQGAE010004040.1:0-13457 GCA_034696685.1 Julus scandinavius
CAAACCCGGAGGGCAAACTTTTTTGCATGTTTGTAAAAACGTGTTTATACGTACATGTACGTCTTGGTGGAGACCAGGTTTTAATAAAAAAACACAAGATGTTGTTATCATAAAAAAAAAACATGTCATGTTCAATAGTTACAAAGTTTGTTATTAGCATTGCAAGGCGATTGACCAAAATGAGAACATTGTCTAATCGTTAGCACTGATGATTGCATTACAGTATCAGCTTGAGTAAAGGTCAACCATCACGTGACCTGTGTTGACTTTAATTGTTTAGCTTTCTCGGTTCTTATTTGCCGAGCACTTTAATGAAACTTGGTCCATTGTCCACGTAATGAAAACCGGACACGTTCGAATCACGTGATTGACCCGCGTCCACTGCAAATATGCCGCCATCTTGAATTGGGATACATTCCATTGAAATTGAAACTGCTATGAATGAATTGACCACGACTGACGTCACTGACCAGACAAGTTGAAAAGCTAGTACGTTTTAAATATTAAATACTTGATATTTCCCAACTGGTTAGGAGAACCTTTATCTTACAAACATTTTATTTAGAATTCAGCCTTGCCATAGCCTCTAAGGTTAGGAATTGTCATAAATTTACCAGTTTTGAAAAATGAAGAAAATAAGATTTGTTGTTTGAAAACGTGGAAAATTTGACGAAATTTTGGAAAATTTTATTTGTGTTCATTTTGTTGAAGTGTAAAACAGGTAGAAAACTGAACGTGAATTTACCAGAGGTGTATAAATGCTTCAACAGAATGCTTTGAAAAGACATCGCTCAAGACTTTTGTGCGTTTTGGTGCCACGCGCATGCGCACTGGCGTTTACATAGTTATTGCGCCGCCCCTTTATGTTTTTAGCTCCACCTATTACACACAACGCAAAAAGTAGGTTTCCTTTCTACTATTTTCTGTTCTGTGTTTGTCCGGAAAATGGCGGCCCGTAAAAATGGTTTTGAATGCGGTTCCCCATTTGAACCATAGGTGGCGCCATAGGTGACTGCACATGCGCAGTAGACTGTGAACATGTACAGCTATTACCAGAATTTGACGGACAGACGTCATTTGTCCGTCCTAATTTTTTTCTGGAACGTGTGAACCTGACAACTCTGGAAAGAGTATGTTTTTCTTCACTGACACTAAACGTAACTGTTGTGTGTAAATCGATCTCAACCATAAGTTTCTCACTAATTAAGTTCTGGAGAAAATGTCCTTACTCGGATTTCAATCTAAGCCTGATATCAGACGTAGGATTTAAAACCAATGACCGGAATAACACCATCCATTATAAGTTAATTAATTGGCGATGGACATTCATTAAGGTAATTAGAGAAACTGAAAATTGAAACTGAATTTTGCGTTTTTGCTAGCTTTCTTGAGCTTGTGATTGCAAAAAAGGACAAAGTGAAATCCATTTGAATGAAAACTCTTTGGCCAAAATGACAAAGCCACAGGATTCCACTTCGAAAGAATAACAAAATAACGAAGGATTAACTTCTAAAATCGATAATGGCAACCGGATTAGCTTCTCTCCAAAGACTCATGAATCCTGAGAGCGGAGTTCTAACTGAGCCCCGGCAGAATGTACATATATATAGTATAAATATTCTTCAAATGTTATTTCTTTGTAACATTACAAAGAAATATTCCGTAAAATGTGCTTACTTTGGGGCAATAATTGAGTACTTTGAATGAATTTGTGCAACGAGTGAAAGAGTACCGAGTACAAAGAGTAATTGAACAAAAATGCACAAAAGTAATTGAATGCAAATGTACTCAAAACGTATGAGTGCAATGCACTCGATTACAAAAATGAACTTAGAAATGTCCTTGAGTATTAACGTAATCTGTAAACCAATGTAATCGAGTAAGAATACAAATACTTTTAAGTAATTGAGTAGCAATTAATACGTTTGAGTAACGAGAATGAGTAACTTCTGCTTGTTATAAAACCTATGTGATTAAAATATACTTTGAGTTCCCAAAACAATATTTTTGCAATCCGTCATACTCGTAATCAGTACTCATATCCATGAGTACAAATTACCCAAGTCTGATTATGATACAACTCATACTATGGGGTATGATTCCACATGTACTCGTAATTAGAACTTCTACGCATGAGTACATATTTGCCCAAGTTTGATTTCTCATTTCATATGACTACTGATTACATGTGGAGTACTGGAACTATAGAGTATGATTCAACTGCAATCGTAATCAGTACTCCTACTCATGAGTGCAATTTGCCCAATTATGCTTTCGGGCCTATCCCAGAGGTATCCACGTTTTACGGTACTGGAGTACAGCAGCGCTGAGCCGTCAAGAGGAACTTTTTGGCTGAGTACCACTCGCTATTTAAAATACTCAGTACACCCATTGTCGCATGTACCTTGTAGTATGGCTTTTTTTGAAATTTCCAAGTCCTTAGTCTTGTAAAAAGGGTCATTTGTAAAGTCTTTTTTATCCGGTTCAGCATCCCCTAGTGGCGTACTAGTCTTTAATATGGTGAATTTTACATTGGTAGCGTCCTTATGTCTGAATCCGGTTCAGCGCCCCCTAGTGGATTATGAGCTTTTAATGTTGTTTTCAGTAATAGCCGTTGACAGTTTTATTGTTATGTCTCATTCCTGATCGTGTATGGGTGCAGTGCACAACTTCAGCTGTACACAGTTCAATGAATATGTCCTGTCATGTGACTGCGGAGCCTCTCTGCAATTGGTCGGTTGTGCAAGATGGCCTCCCATGTTCGATTTTGCTTCAATTTGTCGGCCATTTTGATGTTTACATCTTCTGGAAGAATGATTTACGAGGGAAGAAGAAGAAGAAGACGAAATGAGGAGAAAAACTGCCCTCTTTTCTCTTGTTTTTCCTCTTCTTCTCCTTCATTTTTTCCTACGGCGCTCTGGTTGGTTGCCACGCGAGGCCTTTTGTATATGGGCAAGGGTCGCTCGCGAAGGATGGGACTTTTTCCATTTGACGTCATCGATCTCTGATTACACGCGAGTCGCATGTTAACGATTTCTTCGAAATGCGCCAAGATAAAAATAGATTAACAATGTACGCGTAAAATGAGCGGCGTGACGCTCGAGCCTAAGAAACACGATGTTTTAACGCCTCTGGACGGGGGGCGTCCATAATTATCATATATGTAACAGCAGATTCTTGCATTTGGAAACGTTGTTTGTCCTGATTTACTGTTTTACATTTGTAAATCTGGTTAAATTTGGCAATAAACGTGTCTCTATCAACCCCTAAGGAATGTGCTCGTTCATAAGTAATGTACTTTTTTGACGCACTTGCTTTCGGTTTGTTCTAGAATTTTAAAAAGTACAGTTTTTTTGTGCTTTGGAATAGTATTGTCAGGGGTTGTCCATAAATTTTTACCAGCTTTCGTTATCCAATGCCCAGCTAATAAGACCATTGTTGAGTTCTACATGGAATATTTATTGCGAATTACATTTTTTTATATGATGTTATCATTAAATACTTAATGTTTCTAGACATTCTCCTAACTTTTCATGAAACCTTTTAGAATTTCTAGACACATTAGCGAACAGGTCACTGACACGGACTCGTTGTTTGTTTGAATTCTTGATAAAAACTTCTGTCTTCAACATCTAATGCAATAATGCAAAATGGGGATACTTTGAGACGAATGGGGGGGAAGGGAGTTCTTTGGGCCAGTCATCGTTTTGTCCAGTTGGAATGATGTCTCAAACGGGTCTTAATGGTGCTTTATTCCATCATAAATTAGCATTTCTTCCGTCATAGTCATATTTGTAGTGACATTTGTTTTGTGTTTTCGCTAATGTCGTCAAATTTTCATCTCTTGGGGGACCTGTTGTTAAAACAGGTCAATATAGTGATTCCTATATGCCTTCATTATTATTTATGTGAATATCAAACATAGACGTAAAACTAAAGGCTATGTTAGTCGAAAACCAGACATGAGCGTAGGAATTTGGGACAGAGCCAAACTTGAGTTTCTGCAATTTTTATCATTTTATTCTATATTTTCTGATTATTTAACCCTCAAAGTAGGGACCTAAGTGGTTTTGTTTCATTCGTTTTGCTGGGATAGGTTTAAAACATCTGGCAATCTTGTATTATGGTAATATTTTATGGCAGAAATTGATGGGAATATCTCTGCACCTGCATGTTAAGCATGATTATTATTAACTTGGTCAATTTCAAGTCGTGATTGTTGAAAGTTTTGTTTTTTCACAATTCAAACAACACCAACAACAAAGTACAGGTCCAAAGTATCCACATTTAGCAGGTAAAGTTTTGTTTTTACCCTAAAACATTGCAAAGTGGTTTAAAAATTTTAACACTTGGTAACAATCACTTTACAAACACGAATTTTACACGTTCTAATATCGATACAAATATATGAGGATTGACGTCAATATGATTCCAATTGGGAAATGTTCAACTTTTTTTTTTGCCGCCACGTGTTCTGATTGGTCAGCGCTTATTCATGGCGTCATCGTGACGTCAGCGCTTCGCGTTTGTCCAAATTCAAATGGAAATGGAAGACGAAAAATGGAAATTCTAGCTGAGTAATTTCGTGTAGCATACGAGTATTGATTTTGTTTTCGTTTAAACCGAGTGCTTTTTATCTTTTTTAAACTTTTTTTTATCCTCAAAGAAATGCAGATTCGGAGCGTGGTAAACACGTTCAATAAGAATGGAATATGGAGTTCTGTTAATTGAGACCCATCGGGACTAGAATACAAAGAGATTGTTCCAATAATGTCAAGTTTCATTGTCTGGAATAACCGGATTTGACAGTATAGTGCGTGTTATTTTAAACGTATAATGGATTTCTGTTAAATGGGACGCTATAGAAGTCCTTCTAGATAATTGTGATCTGCTGAGGGCAAAAATTGTATCCTTTCATGGGCAGCAAAACAGATCAGTCCAGTTATTTGGGACACCTCTGGACTACACAGTTCTGTCCTAATTATGCAAACCAATAAAGTAAACGGCATCTGTTTTCGATCACAATGGGTTTTTCCAGGGAAAAAAAACGTCTAATCCGATTACCGTCCCAATTAACGGGAATTTACCATGCATCTAGATTACTTAGGGCTCTCATCCTGGTTAAAAGGCTGCTGCCCCAATTAATCGAAGATAACCTTGGCTGTTTACTCGATGGGGTTGTTATGAATTTCAGTTTATAGGGAAACGTTCTAGGCTGCCCTGGATTGTGGGCAAACCATACTTGCACTCGTGAAACTATGGTTTGCTGCCTTTCAGGGGCAACAAGTATACTTTTTCTAGGGAGAAAACGCGTTCTATGTCCATTTAAGAGGGAACACAACCCTATCCTTTTCAATGGGTCGGGCTTGCAAACATACTCACAGTTGAATGAGGGAGGTTTGGGTGGGGGTGAGAATTGTTTGGGGTGGCTTGATAAATCAGAAAGTGCATCATATTGTTGTTTTTCACTTTGAAATGGTAGATTTAAAAAAAAATTAATATACAAGTTTGAAAAATGTCCGTTATTTTGCACACGCTGCATGACATAGGCAAGTTGTGAGTGCGAAAATTCAAATAATAATTTAAAACAAATCTACTATTTTAACGTGAAAAATGACACGATCAATACCTTGCTGATTTATAAAGCTATTTTAAACAATTTTTATTTTTATTTAATCTTTTTTTGTTTGACTGTGAGTGTCCCATTGAAAGGGATCGGGTTGTAATTCCCCTTAAGTTATAACTGGATTAACTGATGATTAACTGAACATACAGGATATAACTGGATTAGAAGTTTTATTTGTTCAAATTATTCAGAAATTATTTTGTTTTCGTTCTACAAAGTCTGTTTCGAATAAACAGAATGTTCTAATTACCCAATGTCCCAAATTAACGCAGTCTAGCCTACATTTCGATTAATATGGTGTCTTGTCTCAAATAAATGTTCGTCTCGATTAACCGTATTTTCGTGCCATTCCTATAGTTGTTTTTTGTGCGTTTGTCGAATGTGCGTAATCGCAGGACGTCCGCAACGGCTGCCGCATCCCGCCCACGCACCGACGTCAGGAGTGGATTAAAGGGGACGGATGACACTCTACTCTCCACTCTCATCCTCTTCCTTTTCTTATCCTAACCTCGGTAAAGCCCATGGGAAAATTTCAACGAAATATCCCTACAAATCCATATAAATGACAAAATATATTTCTATATATTCTTGTAAAATTCTTAAATAAAAGATAACCCTGGTAATCCCACACATATGAATACATAGACAGTTCATATATTCTAGGATAAATAATCCTATAAATGACAAAATATGCGTTCTTATGAATTTCTAGAATTTTCTTTATAAATATCCCTATACGTATGATAATTAATAAATGTCACCATAATTTTACGAATTCTTAGAACATTCCTGTAAATTATAGGCTATCCCTCCAAATAACTAAAATATTCCTATAAAATCCATATAAGTTCATTAAATTATTCCAATTTTTTTTTATAAATTCTAAGGTAGTCCTATATATAAATCGAATTAAATTCCAATAAAGGACGCCATAGCTCTATGAATTCGTAGAACATTTCGCTAAACAATAGCCTAAGATTTTCCTGAAAATGGCTTACTATAAATTCTTTCAATATTTCTATAAAATCCCTATAAATCATTCCATAAATGTATTATAAATTCTAAGTTATTCCTATAAATGGAATAAAATTCTAATAAATGACGTCATAGCCTTATGAATTCATACTACATTACTCTAAATTATAGGATTTTCTTGTAAATAGCAACATATTTCCTATACATCTTTTAAATCTTCTCATAAAATTCCTACAAATTCATTAAATCATTTCATAAAATTCTTATAAATGATAAGATACTCCTATAAATGTAATAAAATTCCAATAAATGTTGCCTTATGAATTTATAGAAAATTTCTATAAATTATAAGATTTCCCTGTAAATGGCAAAAATATCACTATAAATCTTTTAAATATTTCATTATATATTACTTTAAATCAGAGAATTGCACCGTATAATCCCTACGAAGTTATTCTAAATAATGACAAACAGATTTTACATTTACATCCATATTCCTATAAAATCCCTCGATTTAATCATTTCAATAAAACCTTATAAATTATAAGGTGTCTTTATAAAATTGCTACAGATTTACATAAATCTATTTAATCCTGGAAAATTCCTGGAACATCGTGTACAAAGATGGCGGATGTATTTATTAGGCTTCTGGAAATGTAAATTTCATGGATAAAGCCATCAGTACTCACGCCTAGTTTCAAAATGGTGGAAACTAGGGTCTATTCACCATCATTCATCATCATCATCATCATCATCATCACTGTTGTTATTGTAATTATTACATCATGTTTGGAAAATGGGAAATGTTTGTCATTCTCTATTCAATTACACAGATAGAAAAGCGGATGGAACTTGGGGGAAAAAAGAAACAAGAGGCCAAAGGGCAAATCCCAGGACGAATCCTAAAAAAGCTGAAATCCAATTAACATCAGAGGGCGTGGACACCCTGTTCACCCGATGTTTTTCTGTTGAGGGCCGTTTGAAAAGAACATGTCCACATTAAGGCCCTAACTAGTAAAGGACCCTGTTTGTCGAGTGACCCATCAAAATACTCAGCTCGATGAGTACAGATCACATACGTTGTTAATGTCGACAGATTGCCAGAGGCGTGGTCTCTACAGGTTGCATGAGGGTTGGGGTTTAGTTAAGGGTACTGGTTTAAAGACCTTCCCTGGTGAAAAAACAATTGAGATTTCTATTGTTATTTGGAACGTTGTTTTCTATTGGTTTTATTGGTTTCAATTGTTTTCTATGGTTTTCTATTGTTCAGTCAATACAGTTAAACCATAGAAGTCAATAGAAGCCAATAGAAGTTAATACAGGAACCATAGAAAACAATTAAAATCAATGAAGTGTCCAAATAACAATAGAAACCAATAGAAATCTCTATTGGTTTCTATTGTTTTTTACCAGGGTTAAGCAATATTACGTATTAAATTCTTTATGTCACATAAACAATAGTGCTACATAATCTATGTGATGCAGTCTATTCGGGCCAAATCAGAACAATGTGAACAGACAGGGTTTTTCTTCGGTTAATAGGGACAACATGTCGTTTATGGGGACAAAGAACAGCCAATAGTTGGAAGCATCAAGTTAAGACCTAAGAAGAAGCTTTTATCTTTTCTGTATATTTACAGGCGTAGCTAGACATAAATGGGGCAAGCTGCTTTATAGAGTCAAAGCGCCATAATCGTGGAATATCCCGATTAAGCGGAATTCATCGTGTTTCCAGGACTCGAGCGACGCATTCCTAAGGTGGAGGTTGTTAGGAGCATGAGTGTTAAGTTTGGGATAAATGACCTTCGATAGTGGCGCCACCGTCGTCGTTTCTGCAGTTCTTGTTTTTTGGTTTTTTTTCTCCGTCGAATCGTGATCGATTTTTGATCCTGTGTTCTGATTGGCTGTTTTTGGTGTCCGCTTTCAGTTTCATCAGACGCGAGCGCAACACACACGCGTTGGATCGTTGACTCATTGACGTTTTCATTAGCGAACCCAAAGAACCCCCTCTTTGCATTAAAATTCCCTTCTCAAATTCAATTGAAATCAGCTCAGAACCCATATGTATTGGCAGTATAATGAAAGGCATGCAGTATACATGTTGCTGGAAGGGGTGAAGATGGTTGAGGGTGTTGGAAAGGGTTGTTTAGGGCGTACAGGTGAGGGCCTTTTATGGATGGAGGTTGTTTAGGGAGGGCAGGTGAGGGTGGTGGAAGGGAGTTGTATAGCGAGTGCAGGTGAGGCTTATAGAAGGGGGTTGTTTATGAAGCCCAGTTGAGGGTGTTGGGCAGGGGTGGTTTAGGGAGTGCAGGTGAGGGTGGTGAGTGGAGGTTGTGTAGGGATTGCAGGTGAATGTGTTGGGTGGAGGTTGTTTAGGGAGGGTATATGAGGGTGGTGGAAGGGGGTTGAAAGAGAATGCAGGTGAAGGTGGTGGAAGGGGGTTGTATAGGGAGTGCAGGTGAGGGTGGTGGGCAGGGGTCGTTTAGGAAGTGCAGGTGAGCGGAGGTTGTATAGGGATTGCAGGTGTAGGTGGTGGGTGGAGGTTGTTTAGGGAGGGTATGAGAGGGTGGTGAAAAGGGGTTGTAAAGGGAGTGCAGGTGAGGGTAGTGGAAGTGGGGTTTTATGATGTTCAGGTGAGGGAGGTGGGCATTGGTTGTTTAAGGAGTGCAGGTGAGGGTGGTGAGCGGAGGTTGTTTAAGGATTGCAGGTGAAGGTGGTGGGTGGAGGCCGTTTAGGGAAGGTATGTGAGGGAGGTGGGAGGGTATGTGAGGGTGGTGAAAAGGGAGTTGTAAAGGGAGTGCAGGTGAGGGTAGTGGAAGTGGGGTTTTATAAAGTTCAGGTGAGGGTGGTGGTCAGGGGTTGTTTAAGGAGTGCAGGTGAGGGTGATGAGCGGAGGTTGTTTAGGGAGGGTATTTGAGGGTGGTGGAAGGGGATGCGAAGGGAGTGCAGGTGAGAGTGGTGGAAATGGGTTTTTAAGGAGTGCAGGTGAGGGTGGTGGACGGGAGGTGCATAGCGAGTGCAGGTGAGGGTGATGGAATTTGGTTGTTTATGGAGCGCAGGTGAAGTTGATGGAAGTGGGTTGTTTTTGGAGTGCATGTGAGGGTGGTGGAAGGGAGTGCTGGTGAGGTGAGGGTGGTGGAAGGAGGCTGTTTATGAAGTGCATGGTAGGGTGTTGTTTAAGGAGTGCAGGTGATGTTGATTGACTAGATGTGGATGGGGAGATTTGTGATGAGGATGGTTAGTGGGTGGTGGTCAGTGGGTGAAGGTTAGGTCACCTTGATGGAAGGATGTATTGTGGAGGTGAGGCGGTTGAGGGTGGAGCTGAGGGTGGTGGAGATTGTTGAGAGGTGTACGGAGGGGAGGGTAATGGTGGTGGATGATATAGGGGTGCGGTGGCTTTTCTGTAATTGGGGGAGTCGTTCTTTTCCACCCTCAGCCTTCGTTCGCGTGACACGCAACCTGTTTGTGCGCGCCGTCCTAAATATAGCGAAAAAAGCGATCGATCAAAAAGCCGCTTTGGCTTTTATTTCTTTCGATAATCGTTCGCAGCCGAATTCAGCACCGCCTTCGATTCAAAGACCAAAATAATACGACGAAATCAATGGAAACAGCCTGTGAGTGAACCACGCAATGCACGACAAGCACGAAGACAAAACTGTCCCAAGACAATGGAATTCAATATGGAAACACCTAGGATAAGAGCCAAAACACCCATGACTCAAAGTGTGGCTCCTACATGCTCTCTAAGATGGCCCTAAGTCACGGCAAGTTCCAAAAGTATTCGAATAGAGTCGTAGTTTTTTTTTAAAAAAAACCTCCCCGATTTCTGTCAACTTGTTAAAGTTTCTTCAATTTAGAGGTCGAATTTGGCAAATCGGGTGGCAACAGGTGTCTTCATGCGTATCTTCCTGTTGAATATCAAGCTGATAAGAACAACATTCTGTCCATGACATCTTAACTTCCAAGATACCTGAAGTTAACGGACGATGACATACTTGCGTGTCATACGCTACTGTAAACGACTTCTTCAACGAGTGATAAAATGACAAAGTACTTGCAATTCCTGCAATTGTCGATTTGTCACCACCTTTAAAAACGACAACGGCAGAAATGTCATCGTTCGTTAGTCAGTGTCATCGATTTTGAACATCGAAGATATCAGCTGAGTTTTTCTAATGATCTAAACCTTCTCTAACCGCCATTATACCATCAGAATCTGCATTGGTAGAGTTGACTGATAGTTAATTCACGGTGGTGACAATGACACATCCAGAGATGGTTGTATGTTGCTCACTCATCATCCGTTACTTACCATCCCTGGCTAACATTTCTAATAACGGATATGGCAGATATGGTAAATGTCATTGCTAGTGAGTCATTACCATCGATTTGCCATGTAACAGAATTGGCAATCCAGAGCGGTTTCGATGTTACTTACTCACGAATTTCACTCCAAACAACCGCAATTTCTAACAACTACAGGTTATTGTTATTCTTAAGGAGTTATTACCATGATCTATTCAACTTTAGTTGGATGTTGCTAATACATCTAACAATGTTACAACAGCAATAGCAGAGATGATATATGCAATGATAATACGTCTATAGATGATGGTTGGATGCCATTGTTAGCGAATCGCTAACAATGACAAAGGCAGTGATGGTCAGAGGTCACTGACCGATTTGTCGAGAAACCACCGCTAACAGCAGTAACAGTAACATCAACAACAACAGCAGCAATATCAATGATAATGGAAAGGATTGTTGGATGTTATTTGTAATCTGTACCTATCTGACTGTCATTATTGTTGAATTAGCAGATGTCATTGTAAGTCGCTGCCATTACAACAACGTTGATAATGGAAAGCACGGTGCTGTTCAAAGGTCCTTTTTCGTTAAGAGTACCCCAACCAACACCACAAGCAGCAACAACAACAACAACAACAACAACAACAACGACGACGACAAGAGCTGAGATTACCAGAGGTCACTGACAAAAATAACAATAACAACATCAATGGCAGATGTACCATAAATAAATGTGAGGCACTGTCATGGCGCTAGCGTCTACAATGACAAGAGCAGCGATCACTGACAGATTTGCCAAGAAGACAACAGCGGTAACAAAGACAACGATAAGAAGAATGAAAGACAACAGTAACTCACCGATTTGTGGCACGTCGTACTGCCTGCTGCCCCTGGGCTGCCTGGTCATAGTGGCCCCTTGGAACTGTTGCCCAATGGCGGCGCTACTGCTGCTGCTGCTCTTCTTGTCGTCCTGAACGGCCGGTTCCCTCCTGATGGTAGCTGTCTTGTCCGCCGTCGCCGTCGCCTGTCCCCTCTTCAGGAGGACTCCGGCCGCCGACGGCCTCTGCACGAAGTCAAGGAAGGATCGAGTCCGGACAGCGGACGACGAAGTCGCCGCCATCAGGGCGAAGCACAGCAGGCATGATAAGGCCCTAGTGTAAGACATGACAGGCAAGAAAATCCACGGCTGGATCCGCCCAGGTATCCGATCCGCCGAGATCGGTCGAACGGACGGAAAAGAAGTCGACGGAAGAGGAGGAGGATCCTCTGCGAAGAGCCACGAGGAATCCTGTCCAGATGTCGATCTAATAAATGTGTGGTCGAGATGAAGGAGGATCCTCAAAGAGCGAGGGAACCAATCCCGAAATCGATCCAATGGACTTTTGGACGAGATGGAGGAGGAGAAAGAGGAGAACCCTCAAAGAGCGAGAGATCTTATCCGAAGATTCAATCCGAACGCTCACTCCAAAAAAGGTCAATCCTGCCGGAACGGAATCCGGGAGTGAATGTGGAAGTTTGGTCAGCAAAATTTGGATCTGGAATCTCGGATCCTGCAGGCGCGCTGGAGAAACACGAAAACGGGGCACACGGACGGAACCTACTCAGTCCGAAGTGAGAAGAAAATCCCGATGGGATTACGAGCCCACGAAATCCGAAAGAATCCCAGGATTGAGGGGGGTGATCCGATCCACTGAGAATCCCGGCACCACGAACACCACCGCCCACGGGGCTGCGTCGGCGGATCCGGACGGATTCAACAGCGGATGAGTGGATGGATGGAAAATCCGAAACTAATCTGTAGGAATTTGAATGGATCCGGTCCGTGGATCCGGACCGCCGTTGGGGATTCTCTCTCTCTCTCTCACTCTCTATACCGGGTTTTGATGCTGAGGACCCCTCGGAGTTTTTTGAGGAGCCTGAAGAGGATGTAAAATCCCCAATTAATCCGAAAAGTTCTGAATGATCCGGACTACCGTGTGGGGATTGTCTCTCTACCTGAAGACCCCTCTGAGAAATGAGAAAACGGAGAGGAGCCTGAAGAGTGAGGAGTCAGAAGAGGAAGAAGAGGAGAAGAGAGGACGGCTTCAACGGAGGATCGGATCCTCGGAGTCTGGCTCGGAGCGGACGGACGGAGGAGGAGCGGCTCTGGCGTCCACAGAGTGCATTTGAGGATGCGAGGGAGGACGACGCCTTTATCCCGCACTCGCCCACACACACACGCTCACACACGACGACGACGACGACGCAGCAAGGCAGCAGCAGCAACGCCACCGACGCCAGCGCCACCGCTCGAAGACAGGGGCGCTGGGGCACGGGTGGCGCCACGCGGCAGATGGAACACACAACTTGTCTCTTATTCAAAGAGAGAATCTTGTGAATCCCTTCGTTGCATCTCGACTTTAATGCTAGGCGCAGAGTGACACACCATGCATATTCATAATCAAGATGGTATGTACAGAATTTCACTCTGTTGTTTATTGGCCAAATTTGAGGCCCTCTGTTTGAAAAGTTCTGATTTGCATCCATTTGTTGCATCTCGACTTTAATG
>JAQGAE010004041.1:0-13453 GCA_034696685.1 Julus scandinavius
ATCAAGCTATTTTAGACAATTTTTATTTTTATTTAATCTCTTTTGGTTTGGCTGGAATTGTGTTTTAAAATTTCACCAGTGATAGGGTTGTGATCCAGTTAAGGCGGTGCCCTTCCAACTTTCAGAGTACAAAAGTTATTTCGTGAAAATATCATTATCTTGTGTGTATCCTTATTATTGGGTCTAATCGTTAAACGGTTGATTAACGAAACGTACATGTTGACGTTCCAAGAAAAAATCCCTGAAAAAAACACAGAAACGTGATCGATAAGGCGTTAAATGCGCGTCGAGGTTGATTACGCCAATCACATTTAACAATAGGCCTAATCGAATTCATCAATATAGCCGTGGAAAAAAATCAATAGAGCCAAAGGCCAAAACAGAATAAGGAATTTAATTGACAACCCTTTCAAAATGATAACTTTAGTGTTTTATCTCTCTCCAAACTAATGGTACTTTCTATGCTTCCCATTTCCAGTACATTTTGAGTACCTACACTGAATGAATTTCTGTAATGAGTAAAAGAGTATCGAGTACAAAGAGTACTAAAAAATGTACTCAAAAGGAACAACTTGTTTCTGGTTTGTATTGAATGTTTGTATGTTTGGGGTTTTCGTGTTGCATATGTTGCCTTCAGTGGAGACTCGGCTAGAGATATGCAAACCCAAAACAATGAACACATCTACATGTTGCCGAATGCTGAGGTGTATTCACCAAAAGTTGAACAAATGTGTCCAGTTCGCATTTGATCACATGGCTGAGCATGCGCAGTAAAATGACAACATTTCCCCCTTTGATTCTAGACCGCTTTCCGAGCGATCGGTGAAATGTTGCCGAAACCATGGTTCTGGCAACAAAAAAAACTTCACAAGTTTGCTCAAACAACACGGTAGGCAAACTTGTATCCATTATTTATTTCAGCAAACCATGTTGACGAAACATTGTTGCCTTCAGTTGAGACGGGTCGGTTGTTTGCTCAAACATCACTGTAGGCAAACTTAGTCATTATTTGTTTCAGCAAACCATGTTGCCTTCAGTGGAAACCTAACTTTATACTTTATGATTCTGCAATCGTCAGTACTCCTACTCATGAGTACAATTTGCCCAAAGCCTGTTATGCATTAAAACAAGCAATTATTAAAAACACAGGAGAAAACAAAAACATAATAATAGTGTTTGTTTCACATATGTGCAACAAATTGCGCAGTTAGTTATCCCTTAATTTGCATTATAAAAAAAATATGTAATTGATCCTAGATTTGTATGGACACCACATCTCTACATCAACACGTACCAGATTGAATCTGATACAATAGTATAATTTTAACAGTGTTGGGTACACAATGCAGAAATACAAAATGCTATTGTTACAGTACACCAGTGTGTCTGAACACACATATGCAGAGCACAACAATGGAGAAATCCACGATTAACTTGGATGGTCATGAACGGAAGCACGTTAGCCGATTATTTTTTTTAAGCCTAGTTTTACATTACAATTGCGCAACTATCAACCCGATACGTGCAAAACCAATGGCTATAAAGAAATTATAAAAACGTTATTCGGGTGAAAGTACAAAAATCTTAAATCTTGCACAGGGCCCTAAATAAATTTTTCCTCTCACATGCGAATTAACCATGAAACTACTCACAAAATTTCCCAAACTTAGCTTTAAACATTACAAAAACCTAAACATAAACATCTTGACACCTGCTCTCAAAATTTCATATTTTGCGAGCTGCTATCAGTGACAGCACCCAAGCTGTAACACGCTCATTTTTGCACGTGTTACATTAAGAACTAGTACAGAGAGCATCTCGCGAGTTTCAAACACGTGGAAACTCGAGTACAGTACACGGCGAGCATCTCGTCAAAAAAGCTCTCACGAGCACTCTCAAAGCCGTGTTACATCAAGAACTAGTACAGAGAGCATCTCGAGAGTTTCTCTCACGTGGAAACTCGAGTACAGTACACGGCGAGCATCTGGTCAAAAAAAGCTCTCACTAGCACTCTCAAAGCCGTGTTACATCAAGAACTAGTACAGAGAGCATCTCGAGAGTTTCTCTCACGTGGAAACTCGAGTAAAGTACACGGCGAGCATCTCGTCAAAAAAAAAGCTCTCACGAGCACTCTCAAAACCGTGTTCATCTGGTCAATCGCAGAGAGTATATTAAACAATTGCGATTTCTGAATGTGGAGAGCTACCTTACAGTAGGCGAGTGGTGCTATCAAGAGCGGCTATGTATTTTTTCTTAGTTAGCCATCTCAATTAACATCTTCCCTGCGATTAGCCAAGTGCATAAGGTTCTGCGAGTGCTCGTGAGAGCGTTTTGACGAGATGCTCGTTGTGTACTCGCGATAGCGCAAACGGCCGGCGATTAGCAGCCAAATGGATAGTGTTGAGAGTGCTCGTGAATGGACAACTATCTGAGAGTAGTCATCCCAATTTCGGGCACCCTGTATAACGGGGGTATGTAGTTATGGCGCTATTTTGGCGGAAGCCCAGACTTGCGGCGCATTATGAACAACCCCCGCGGCTCCCCTGTCGTAAATACGCGGCGCACAACAACAATAACATCGCGGTGCAAAAGAGGAACCATATTCATCGAAAAACGTGAACTCCTTCCTTCTCACCCCACCCGCTTTCTGTTCCACTTTTTTTTTCCGTTCTCCCCATTAAGTGTGGCCAGTTTGCAACACAACTTTTATCTGATACTCATGCATTCAGCGGACTCCGAAATCATCAAGGCCACCTCATAAATCACCGCGCGCATTACTTGCTTGCGGAGTGACCAAAAAGTAGCCAACGTGTTCGGCAGTAATTGAGTACAGTAGAACCCGCTTAATTGCACAGACCGGATAATAGCACATTCTCTATGCCGTGAACTTTCGCCCTATGTTTTCTACATGATGAGAAACCTGATAATTGCACAAACCCGATAAATGCATATATTTTGCTAGTCCCACGTGCAACTTTTATATGGAATTGTGACCGGATATTTGCACATTGAGATGGCCGACCCAATTAAGTGCCACTTTCATGCAAAAGTGCAACAGTGTTGGGCAGCAATTCAATGCAGTCGAACCCGCTTAATTGCACATATTCTACATGTCCTGAAACCTGATAATTGCACAAATTTTGCAAGCCCCATGTGCAACTTTTGTATGGAATTGTGACCGGATATTTGCACATTGAGATGATCCAATTAAGTGCCACTTTTCATGCAACAGTGTTGGGCAGCAATTGAGTACAGTCGAACCCGCTTAATTGCACATATTCTCCATGTCCTAAAACCTGATAATTGCACAAACCCTATAAATGCACAAATTTTGCAAGCCCCATGTGCAACTTTTGAATGGAATTGTGACCGGATATTTGCACATTGAGATGATTCAATTAAGTGCCACTTTTCATGCAAAAGTGCAAGTGTTTGGCAGTAATTGAGTACAGTCGAACCCGCTTAATTGCACATATTCTACATGTCCTGAAACCTGATAATTGCACAAATCTTGCAAGCCCCATGTGCAACTTTTGTATGGAATTGTGACCGGATATTTGCACATTGAGATGATCCAATTAAGTGCCACTTTTCATGCAAAAGTGCAACAGTGTTTGGCAGTAATTGAGTACAGTCGAACCCGCTTAATTGCACATATTCTCCATGCCCTGAACTTTTGCCTTATGTTTGTACATGATGCAACTTTTGTATGGAATTGTGACCGGATATTTGCACATTGAAATGATCCACCCAACAAAGTGCCACCTTTCATGCAAAAGTGCAATTTCCCTTTGATATTTTGCAGACTCACTTTAAAATTTATAAAATTTCTTGGAATTTAGATGGATGGAGGGGGGAAAAAGAGTGGATCTATTCCAAAGTTCCCCTCCCCCAAGCTGTGCTTCAAGCTACAGGGTTCCCCCACAAATAAAATGTTCAACTTCCCTGACTTTTTCAGGTTAAAAGAACAACTTTTCCCTGACGAGAAAAGTCGTATTTTTGATGGAGAAAAATTGGATTTTTACCAAAGAAAATCAAAATTTATAATAGGGAAAAATTGCAATTCGGCCAGTTTTAAAAGGGCCGAAATAGAAGAAATTCCAGTTTGAAAAATTAGTGGACGTTTTTTCACCCTCCGTGACTTTTTTTTTCCAAATAATACATTTTCCCCTGACTTTTTAAGGTCTTTCCAATTTCCCTGAAAATTCCAGGTTTTCCAGATATGGGGGAACCCTGAGTTATGTGTTTAACAATAAATGTGTAACGGGAAGGTTGACCAGTGGCCTTGCTCAGTCACTTTTTGATACAATGTGAAACGTTCACAATAGGTCGTGACCTAATTTAGGGCACTCACGAAAATGCCTGGCGGCAAGACAGGGTGCTGCAAAATACCAGAGCTTACATTTGTCTTAAGAAAAATACCTCCTTCCAAATTAGCAGAAAGTTATCCTGTACAACATGGAAGTGAAATTGCACCATAAAAGCGCAATATTTTGAACCTTTTTCAGCTCACCGCAAATTAAACAAAGTCTAAAATTGTCGAGGCACACTTATGCTCTTATAAAACAAACAAAAAAACACAGTAGAACCTGTTTAAACGCATCCTGTGTAAATAAATAACCTCTCTAAAAGTATAAAATGTGTCGGCCCCGACTTGAAACCTTGTATAAATGAGCCAGTCCAAAAGCATATTTTTCATCGGTCCCAAGAGTATGCCTTGTTCTATAGATGGCTAGATCAAAAAAATGTGGACACCTCTGGACATATAAGCGCATTATATGGCCACAAAGGCCAAAGTTTGGACATGTGTATATGTTTAGAATTTTCTTTTGTATAGCCATGGATGAACATGAGCATATACTTTTAAAGTTTTGTTCAACTTTGCCACATGTCCAACGTTTGGGGCTTCTATGGCCCATATATGGAAACCCCAAACGTTGGAATGTAAAGTTCTGCATTGCAATTCGATCAAGTTGCCCATAAAACAAAAGTATTTTTTCAAATTCTTCAGAAATATTCACAGACTTTTAAAAACTTTGTTGATTAATTGGTGGTGGGAAGGTTCCTTGAAATCCTGAATTTTTCCAGCGTTAATTTAATTCCTGATTATCGGTCAAAATGAATGGTTATGATTGAACTGTATGTTTTTCAGTTATATTTGTCGGGGAATTTTTCTTTTCCTATAAAAGTCAGGGAAGTTGAAAATCCTTGAATATACCATATATAGCCATGTTTGACTATATTTAACCTGGGATTCATCTTATGAAGTCATTATGGGCCATTTTTGTCCACATGACTACATGACTAGACATGTGAATGGCCATTCAGTGGTCAAAAATGACCCATAATGACTTCATAAGATGAATCCCAGGTTAAATATAGTCAAACATGGCTATATATGATATGTACAAGGATTTTCAACTTCCCTGACTTTTATAGGAAAAGAAAAATTCCCCGACAAATATAACTGAAAAACATACAGTTCAATCATAACCATTCATTTTGACCGATAATCAGGAATTAAATTAACGCTGGAAAAATTCAGGATTTCAAGGAACCTTCCCACCACCAATTACATCAACAAAGTTTTTAAAAGTCTGAATATTTCTAAAGAATTTGAAAAAAAATACTTTTGTTTTATGTGCAACTTAATCGAATTGCAATGCAGAATTTGAATGGAAATTCCCTATTTCCGAGTGTCACTTCTTGGATTTTTGAATGCGGTACATTCAGATTAAAAAATAAGTTGAAAATAAATACATGATGCTACTAAATACCATTGTTTAAAACTATGGCACAGACCAAACGCAAGCCTTCTTCAGTTTATGTTGGCTGGAAAACAACGCCTGGCTTAATTTGTAGCGTTCAAGAGTACTACCCGTAAATTACTTGCCAACAGTTGCTCAACACTATACCCAACATTTTCTTTAGCCGGCAACCTTGGTGCACACAAACACAACGTCAACCGTGCCAAAATGTAGGTAGGCTGGTCTGCTCAGCTAGGCCTATTACGTTCTCCTGCTATCATTCCACGACTTATTACTATAAACATCTGCAAATAAGAGAATGCTATCATGATAGTGGAACCATTTTCAGAATCTTTGAAAAGGACCTTTACATCTTCTGGAATACATTCGTGTGTAGTGCATTTCAAAATATTCCAGGTGGTTTACATATTCACCCCTTAATTATAATTCATATTTTGGTCACTTTCAGGACATATTGCCCAATACTTTCCTACACGATAGGTGGCTGAAAAGCCTTTTGGAGGCTTGAATGCTATAGGAATTCCCACGGCATTCCAGCCTCTACCAATCATATACCTTAGCAATGATAATTATACCAAAGCCCAACATAGATAGACCTTCTGTCGAATGCAAAACTGCCTAAGTTGGGACCATCCCACTGAAATGATATAAACTGATGAAGGTACGTTGGCTGAGGTCCATGGCCATCTACCAAAAACCTCAACATTGACGGTCAAAGTCCCATACATACAACCCACATAAAATCATGAGACCTGTCCAAAGGGAATGGGCCTTATACAAGTTTCATCACAGACGCCATCACGTGGCTCTTAGCTCTGTGGAGGGAACAAAATTTGCAATTTAGTCAAAAGTCCCGTTTCAAAACTTGCATAAGACCCATCAGGGTTCAGGGCAGCGAGAGAGAGAGCAACATTTGTATTTTGGTCAAAGGTCACGTGATACAATTTGCACATATAGGTCCATTCCCATTAGATTGGCTCCATACATGCGACTATGTAATATGTTTGAAACCAATATAATGGAATGGGCCTTATGCACGAATCAGGGCATGGTAGCGAGAGAGCAATATTTGTATTTTGGTCAAAGGACACGTGTTAAAATTTGCATTTCCATTTGTATTTGTTCCTATCCACGGATCAATGTTTACGTAGTTTGCTGCTTCCTTAGATGCCCTTTGGCCTCAGCCAACCTACCTTAATAATCTTACAGTTTCAGTGAGATTGTCCATAATTTCAGTTAAGGCCCAAAACTAAAGCCTCGTGGTATTTTCTAGCCTCAAAGCAGGCACGCTAGAAAACGGGAAAAAAAACCCGCTGGTGATCATAGCATTGAGAGTAGAACGCACGTTTCTCCGTAGACCACCAGCAGTAGAAAACGTGGAGAGGCCTATATTTAAAAAAAGAAAAAGAAAAAAAAAAGCACAGCACGCCGGAGTCTCGATACAACCTTGGCAAAGTGTATTCGTAGACCCCGTAAGCCCCATGCCCATTGCCTCCCCCCTTCCCAGACACACAAGGGTCCATATATATATATATATCCACGATGTACTTACGATCTAGGCAGCTGCAAAGGCGCCGCTCCTTTCCTATTGAACTGACCGTCGACGAACACGCCGTTCTTGCCGGTGCACGTGAGGTAAAAGTGCGGACACTCGAAAAAAATGTCCAGGTGCTTGCGGGAAATAAAGCTGGAGTGTCCCATGTTCACGTCCACCTCGCCGCGGCTCGAGTTGCGCCCGATGGTAATCCGATTGCGCCGCACCATGTACTCGAACTCGCGGCCTTCTAGTTTGGCTATCGCCGTGCCCTTTTGTTCCACCGGCGTCCAGTTGACTTTGGAAGGGCTTGCCGGGGCCGAGTCCACCACGGCGCCGAACATGGCCCAGGCATCGTTCTCCGAAGGTTTGGCCATGGACGTAGATGCCCAAAATGGCTACCCGAGGAAGCGGACGAGGAAACGAAAAAAAAAAAAAAAAAAAAACAAACAACACGGAAGGGTTCGCCCTTGAGCACCACCACAATGGCGCTGCTGCACGGACGTGAGAACCTCGCTTCAGGGACACCCACGAGCCGACCCTCTCTGGACGTTACTCCGGGGGGCAAGCGGCACCCCGCGCGTACACCACATAGCAACAATTTTCAGAGACTTCTATTCCACGAGAACAGATCACTGTTTCTCCCAATACGCGTTTGCCAACGACGGCGGACAAACTCTGAATGAAAACACTGGGACTGCGCAAGCGTTTACCGCTTTTGAAGGCCGGGGTTTGAAGCGCCGTAACTGTCTCCAAGGTCGACTGTGTCGTCAGCGGTATTCAAACTACTCAGTCAGGTGTTCCGCAAAGTTTTTAATTTTTAAAACGTAGATTTTCAAGTGTTTTTTTAGATATACAAACTAATGTAACAGCTTATCAATTAATGACAGTTAATCATTCATTTTGAAATATTCATATGATCGATAATCAGGGTGTTTAGTAATAAGGGGTCATTCAAAAAGGACGTCCTCGATCCAATAGAAAAAATTGGCAATTTAGGGGCCATTCTAAAAGGACGTCCTCAAGAGGGGGGGAGTGGTAGGGAAGTCTGCTGGCATGTGGAGGGGGTGGGGGAGAAAGCCATTATGGACGTCCAATAATGATAGTATTTTTCAGATTTTGGGTTTTTCGTTTAATTTAATGTCAAAGGTCAGTGATAGGGGAATTGGACACCAGAAGAAATGTACTTAAATTTTTAAAACCTCAGGAAAAAAGTAGGAAATTATGAAATAATTTGTATTAAACACCAATTTTTGCTGGAATTTCTCTTGAAGATCAGGAAATTTCCGTTAATCAAAAAAATCTAGGAAAAAGCCGTGGAATTGACAGTGAGACGGGTGATTTTAAAATTATAGGATGGGTCATTCTATTTTCCCCAAACTTTCTGGACACCCTACTTTAAAAAAAATTAAGGACGTCCATGAGGGGGTAGGAGGGGGCTCTGGTATAAAATGGACACCATGTAAACAGGGGGTGGGGAGAGAGAAGAAGTTCCTTCAAAAAGTGTCCCTTCAATTTTAAAGAACCCCTCATATGACTATAATCACCACAATATTTTGCCAAATTTCCCAAACATTTTCAAAATAAATCAGCTTTCCCTGCTATTCCAAACCTACCCAATTTCCCTGACAATTGCAGGTTTTCCTGGTTTGGGGGAATCCTCAGAGAGTGAGATCTAAAAAATCTAATAATAATTTTTATTTCTCTGTAATTATAAAGGTTCATAACCGGATTTTTCTTTATTTTATAGAAAAAAAGAGAAAAATGTACACAATATGTTATTTTCATACCTTGAAATCAAATGTTATTATTTTGAGATAAGTTGCAGAAAAAAAATGACTAGAAAGAAGTTTTCCTGAGTGCAAGATGTAACAATAGCAAAGGAATCATCGACATGAAAACAAAAGTGTTACCATGTAGCTTGCATATGTTGCAATTCCTTAGAGAAACAATTCCAACAACAAGGCCTTTAAGAGTCTTGCTTCATAAGTAACCGTGTTTTTGCCTGGATGAAGTTGAGGTCCACCAAGTGGTTGTTCGATACGAGCCTTCACCGTCTGTCCATTTACTAAAACATAAGTTAATAAGTTGTATTGTATTTTGAATAAAAATCATCTTTTTCGTAATATTTCTTTACAATGCGTTAAAATGAACAAAAAATAAAATAATCAACAAAATTAGTCAAAACAAATAAATAGAACCGTAATTAACATATCGCACAGTCCCTTACCTTCGCATTGGTCCAGGAACTGAATACATTCCTGAATAACGCTGTCCCGCACGGTGATCATATGTTTGGCGAGATTCTCGATCATGGAAGCGAAGCACCGCTTCGCGTAAAACCACGTTTCGGTGCTCAGCTTTTTGTTGAAGGGCTCCAGACTTTTGATTATTCGCGAAATTCCGAATTCGAAATTTCCTTTTGCGCAATACAACGTCCTAAGGTAAACCAAACAAAAATAAAAAATCAACATCTCGGCAGGAATTGCTTCCCATGAATTTTACAAGACAACACGCACCCAATAACCAAGTTAACGATGCACAAATGATATATCTTCTTGTCGGGATCTTCATAGGCGACATGCTCTTCCTCTTTTTCTATTTTTCGCATCAACTCTTCCGCCTGAAATTGTGTTGTGTTGTCCAGAAAAAAACAACGATCGATTATAGGTATCCATAAACTACGGAATGATAAATTTACCGATATGTGACATTGTCTTACCTCCTCGTTTTGACTGGTCATAATGTAGGAAACGCATAAATTTGCCAGGACAACAGGGCTTACATCTAAAATCTAAGAAGAGCGAGGATAGGTGAAAATTTAATGTTTGACCAATTGCAATGTTAGCAACACAATGTTCAATTGCTCACATTTTCATAATGTTTCTTGACAATAGGTTCATAAAATCCGGTGGTTTCCTTGAATTTGTTTTCTTGCATGAACAGCACGTGGGCCACGTTCAATTTCCAGATGTCATGGTCGTTGCAAAATTCCACTGATTTTCGAAAGATTTTCTCCACTTGAGGATAGTTCTCCAAGTCCCAGTAAATCTTTGCTTGTGCCATTAACACAGGAATATACCTGTCAAGAAATTAAAGAACAAACGTTTTCGTAAAATCTGCACAGCTATTTCTGGGAATATCAATCTTCAGTTGCATTCTAACCTTTCAAGAGCTTCTTCATAATCGTTTATTGCCTTTCGCGTGCTATCTTCATCGTGATTTTGGCGAGCTTCTTGGACGTGCTTCGTTAGCTTGCGCAGCAGTTCAGTGTGCTTGGCAGCAATGTCATCAAACTTGCGATATGCTTCCTCCGGAGAGGTTTGTTGGGTTATGAGAGATTCCAAAAAGTCGTACATGTACTAAAAGACATTGCAAAAAAATAAATACAGACATAACAATTGAAAAACTCAAAAAATTTTAAAAAAATACTTAAAGGGGATAGCATACTGGAGTCAAAAATTTGTATGTTAGATGTGCATTTTCAGCCAAAATGTCAGCTGCCAAGTCATAATACTAGAAAAAAATAACATTCGGAAATTTTAGCAAAGATTTAAAATCAGGAAATATTCCATAATTTTTGCTGTGAAAAAAATCTCGAAAGTAAGAACTTATATCAGATCATCGTAAATATGTGACACCCAGAACATCGACTTACTTCATATTTACAGTAAAGCAATAACAAATTGCCGAATGTTTCTGGCGGATATGTGCTCTGCTGCAGAAGAAACTGAAGTTTCTCGAAGCCTTCTGTGGGCTTGCTGTCCATGTTGATCAAAGCTTGATTGTGAAGGCTTACCGCATCTAGCTCTTCTTCCGAGCGAGGCGGCATATCGGTTAGGGCATCGCGTGCTGCGTTATCTGACAAGACGACAATTAAAAAAAATCTAAAATTTCCTTTTCGAGAGAAAATCCAGGGAAACCGAGGAAACATCTTTATACGAGCTTACAATTCTTTAGTTGGTATTCAATGGCTGCCTTGAGATTGAAAGCTTCGATCAGTGCAGTTTCGTGAAGCGTCAGGGTGTTACCCACACTACGAACTTCGATGCCCTCAGTTGTCATGCCAACGCTCAACTCTAATTAAAATTAACAGAGAAACAAGTAATGAAGTAAGTTTCTGGAATATCAGGGCAAGTTCAACTTTGCATTTGTGCTGATCTACCAAATATCAGAATATTCTGAAAGTAATCATCTTTCACGTAGGATAAATAAGTAATAAGAACATAAAAACTACATAATTGTGAATACCGAAAACCAGGTATTACTGCAGGTCTTACCCGGATGCTTTCGGATTCCTTTCTCGATAATATCGGCAATATTTTTCAGTGCGGGTGCATATTGCTTCATTTGATAATGGCAGAGTGCAATATTGTAGGACAAATCTGAAATCAAAAGTTAGGTAAGAAACAAGCAATTTGACAGACATTGATGACACACACATGGCTCAACATAGTGCGATTACCAGGTTTGTAACCAGAAAGTTGCATGGACGCAATAAATTTATCACAAGCCTCCTCATAGCGGCCTTCTTTGTACAATAAGCAGGCTAGATTCACATCCGTGTCTGGATCATTTGGAGGACATTTGTCGACCAAGCTCTATGAAGTAAAAAATATGCTAGAAAAAATCCATGAAAAATTCACATTTTAAAAACATCCAATAAACTGCATTACCTTTGCTCCAGGTAAATCGTCTTCCATGTATTTAATGGCAGCCTGCAATTTAATGACCTGAAAAAATAGTATTTCAAAAATGAGTTAGAAAAAAGGGAAAAAGGGTTAGCTTTCAAAGTTGTTAGGAACTCACCTTGCCATGGTACTTTGGGTTCTCAAACTGACAGGCCACCTTCATAGCCTCTTCGTACATGCAGGCTTTGTGCAATGATTGGGCATAATAGAGCTTATAGTCATCGATGGTAGGAAACAAAGTGGTCAACTGTTGGTAATAATTTGCAGCTTCCTGATAATTCTGAAGATAATAATGGCAGTATGCCAACAGTGATAAGGCTGCTCTGGTCTAAATAAGAAGATAAAGAACAAAAAAAAGGTTTAAAAGGATAAAATTAAACGAATTCAAATTGTGCAACCGAGTATATACTTACGTTGGGAATTGAAATGTTGATATTAGACAGAGCTTCGATCGCCTCATGATACTTCTGCTCCTTTATCTAAAACACAAAAAAGAACAAATCAGACATAAAAAAGAGCAATTAATAGCTAATCGAAAACTTATGACCAGACATAATATTATGTCTGGGTAAAATACTGTCATATATACGTATATGCCAATATTTTACCTACACCCTCACAACAAATAGACCACTTACATAAATCAGTTTTCGGCAATGATTATCTAAGTACAATAGGTAAAAAGAATTGCGAGGTGTACTGTAGGTTATCACTCACTCCAGCAATGTTAACAAAAACACAGGTACAAGGTACAAAAGCCGGGTCTCCACCAAGACGTACATTGTACATATATACACGTTTTACAAACATATGCAAAAACATTTGCCCTCAGGGTTTGTTTCAGCCGCCATTTTGTAAATATATGTAAATTTATGTAAATATCAAAATTGTACAGCTAATAAATGTCTTTAATAGCTGTACAATTTTGATATTTACATATATTTACAAAATGGCCGCTGAAACAAACCTGAAGAGCAAACTTTTTTGCTCTCGGCAAAAAATGTAAATTTATATAAATATCAAAATTGTACAGCTATTAAATGTCTTTATTAGCTGTACAATTTTGATATTTACATATATTTACAAAATGGCGGCTGAAACAAACCCGGAGAGCAAACTATTTTGCACATTTTTGTAAAAACGTGTATATACCTACAATGTACGTCATGGTGGAGACCCGGCTTAAGTAGGGCACGATATTTAACTTTGCACCCTTTGCATGGACTCTAACATTTGATCTACACCTGTTATTTCGAAGCCAAATAAATTTTCCATTAAGTAAACCAAAGTACCACAGGTAAAAAGTACTTGGAGGTGCAGGGTATCGATCCCTGTACTTCTCACATGCAAAGCGAGCGCTCTACCATCTGAGCTACACCCCCATTGCTTTGAAACCTATTTAATGAATCATTTCCCAGTAATGTTAAGCAACATTCTGCATGTAAAAAGCATTTGGAGGT
>JAQGAE010004042.1:0-13449 GCA_034696685.1 Julus scandinavius
TTCTGACGAGGATTTCGTCAGAACTCGTCAGACCACATTCTCGTCAGAAAACGCAGCCATAGTAACCCTAGCCTTAGGGTACCAGACAATGGAGAGTCAACAACGTCGAGTTCTGCCCTCATTGGCTGGGATCAAAGACACGTGAACAGAAACCAAGGACACTGGAATAGTGGATCTACAGCATGCTCACTCTGCGCAGCCCCAATAGAGGATGTAGAACATGTTATCAAGGCCTGCCCAAAGCTAGGAGATGTCCCAGTCGCGTGGCTACCAATACCACTGTACACCTTGCAAGGGCTAGCAGGTCAGGAGCCTACGTACCCTTATAATATAGAGGTCAAACAACGCCTGGTGACGTGGTGGCAACTCCACCAGATGTCATCCACCTAACCTTGTGCGACAAGCCTCGCACAGGGTGGCACATATGTGCTCATTGGTTCGTTTTCGAACCCTCCGTTAGATATAAATAACCACATGGTACACTGTTCTGGTCCCACAATGAACACATCTACACGTGTTTAACATTTATAGAACACACGATCTTTTTCTTTACTTTTCATTGTAGTTTTCACTCTTTAATCAAGTTTTTAATGAAGTGATAAGAGTTTGTACATAAGTTTGTGCAACAATTAGAAGAGGTCCAAACATGTTTTTGTAATGTCCTGAAAATGAAATAAGCCATGGTTTGGGCATGCCAATATCATATGTTGTCATAGAATCGGCATCCGTTAATGATATGACAATCTTTTTATATCCAAATAACTGTACATGGCCAAGGTCTGCTTGTGTTGAAATTTATGTTGCATTAAAAATTAATTGGACGGTGAGTGGTCTTATTACCACAAATTGCGTGTTTGCGTCTAATCTGCGGGTTTTTGTAAAAATCTCCAACACCAGTTCATGTTACAAAATGTCACTTTTGAGTAGCATTTTTGCACACTTGAAACGTATTAATTAAAGATGATTAGCAACTATACTTCCTACATTTTATGATTTATTTAAGTGCTAGGAATTTGTATATAATATGAGATGATTTAGCTTTAATATGACCACAATTAATTTGTGTTGACCAACAGAGTGGAGACCAATGGATGAAAAATGATATAGGGCCATATTATATCCACATTTATGTAGCCTAAAATAGTTTCTGCAAATTTTTAGGGGAGACAATAGGAGCTCATTTGGTCAGACCTAGTTTTTGACAATGGGAGGAGTTTTTGGCATTTTTTATTTGTATCTGCCAGTTTTCAAATTAATAAATATGATTGAATTTATGGTTATTGATTCTGTACTAATATAAAATTAAATTATTTCAAATTACTTGGGAGAAATTAGATTTTTTCACAATGTGCTGTTCAGTTTGGGTTAACTTAATGTGGCTCAAATGCTGGCTTTTGACCCTATTATCATATTGGGCTATTATTTTTAAATATTCTTCACATGTTTTCAAGTAATCTTTCAATAGATAGTAGACTACATAATTTGTAGATAAATTAAAAATATGACAACTTTCATGTTTAACATTTCTGCTGAATATGGCCCTTGTTAGATGCGGGCGCAAATAATATGCGAACAGTTGAAAAGTCATCTTAGAACCAAGAAATTGTTCAAAATATTCAATTATTTTTCTCATTTTCTATAACTTTAATAGTTTAAAAAAAATTAAAACAAATATGGCTGATCTAAACTGTATACAGTTTATTTTAGTCTACATGGATAATGGATCCATGTACTAGTTAATTGTTTGTTTGTTTGTTGATTTTAACGTTGGCCTATTTCTGCAGCTAAGGGAAAGACCAACGCCAGGGGATGAGCCTTCATCACCTACCTGGGTAGTTTGCCTTCGAGGAGGGACTTCCTCTCCCTCTCGAGGGTTTATAACAATCAACACCTGACCTCGGTTTAAACTCTCATCCCAAAGAGCCGCCACTTAAGGAATTTCTCCCATCCGTAAAAATTCCCAACGATCGCGACCTGGGAGCGAACCCCGCATCTTAGGATCGAGAGGCAAGCACATAACCCACTTGACCGCCTGCATCGGCCATGGCCTCATTACCCTGCCCAGTACATATGGGTAATTAGGTGATGAGATACCGTATTTTACGGACTATAAGACACACTTTTTTCTTCAAAAAATTGCCCCCAAAATTCAGGTGCGTCTTATACTATTTGTTTTTTCAAAAAAATTACTTAAAAATTAAGGGGCGTCTTATACTACTTGTTTTTTTTTTTAATTGCTTAAAAATTAAGGTGCGTCTTATAGTCCGTAAAATGCGGTAACTCTCGTAAAATAAGTACAATTTTTCTGCAAATTCAAAAAGGTTGAGTGTCCGAATGTTGTGACTTAAATGCAACTTGCATCAGAAGTTTACCATGTATAATTAAGTTTGAAAATTTTATTTTTCAAAATGTCAGATTTCTCAAGATGGCCCAATTACCTGTTGTTCCCCTAAACATGTTCCCATATACCCACTTGGCAGGTTTTCCCCACCCGAGTTAGTATTAAACACTGAATTTTGTAATGTTAACAAAACGCTGCTGGCAAACCTCGTATAATTAAAAAAATCTACAGGCTAATTAAAATGTCCATTAATAGGATAATTATTTGTTCATCATTGAAGTGGCTGCCTGTAATTTGGCAAATAATGAAATGTCAACAAAAAATAAAAGCTCACAGCAGCCATGTCTCTCTTTAATTAATGCATAATTCAGAGAAGAGTCTAAGCTTATTAGCTGACTAACAAGGGATTTTAAATCGCCTTCATTTGTGCCGCATTTATATTCAGCAATCGCAAATATTAAATATGTGCGTTAATTATAAAAAGCACCCAAATGCGAAAAAACCCCAACATTTGATAATGAGCTATTCCAAGCATAAGCTCTCATTAAAATAGATCTCCTCGCCATAGAAGGGCTTTTATTTGCTTTTTCCCCTTCAGTTCGACTTCAACTATAAATGTCGTCTTTAATCGACTGGACTAGCAGCTACTGATCGATTCGGTTAGGACTCGTATTACGGATAGCTGCAAATGCCTCGTATGTGTGTAGATGAACTCATATGGCGATTGGAGATGCGGTTCCAACTAATAGATTGGAGTGTCAGATGCCCATCTTAGAGCCCAAGTTTCTAGAAATAAATTGCCTTTGATGCGAGTGTCATATTATCCAATAACATAATTAAAGGAAATTTCTTATTAGAAACTGTTGAAACGAGAAAGTTTCAGAAAAGCGCTTGATAAATAGGATGCAGTCAAAGTTTCTTATTTGCGGTTTCAGTATTCGGTATTCGCAGGGGGAAAAAGGGGTGTCCGGATAAATTCTCCCGCTCACTTGCTCCTGCTCAGATTCTCCCCTGTACAGCATTCTCTCCTGTGCAACATTCTCTCCTGTGCAACATTCTCTCCTGTACAGCATTCTCTCCTGTACAACATTATCTCCTGTGCAACATTCTCTCCTGTGCAACATTCTCTCCTGTGCAACATTCTCTCCTGTGCAACATTCACTCCTGTGCAACATTCTCTCCTGTGCAACATTCTCTCCTGCAAAACATTCTCTCCTGTTCAACATTCTCCCCTGTACAGCATTCTCTCCTGTACAACATTCTCTCCTGTACAACATTCTCTCCTGTACAACATTCTCTCCTGTACAACATTCTCCCCTGTACAACATTCTCCCCTGTACAACATTCTCCCCTGTACAACATTCTCTTCTGTACAACATTCTCTTCTGTACAACATTCTCTCCTGTACAACATTCTCGCCTGTAAAAAATGCTCTTACTTTTAAATTTAAAATTAATCATGATACAGATAAATATCAATCAGAGTTTAAAAAAAGGTCTAAGCGAAAGGAAAAAAAAACTAAATTTTTACGTCTGCATAAATCTGATAATGCTCAAGTTTTTTTAAGTAGCTTGTACATGTACAAGTATTTTTTCCATAATTATTTTTTAAATTTCTTATACTTGGAAAGTACCTCGTATACCTGCATACATTATAGCCGGTTACTAAATTTACGTATGTCACATATACATATGCGATATACCACATATGTGACATATATGTACAGTAACACCCCGAATCGTGCAACACTCAACTTGTGTAAATTTGTAGGTACGTGGTAAATCTCAAAACTCAAAAAATATAAATTATGGGATTGAACCAGCGCATAACTACGTGTTTCAAACTATTACAGTTTGTATCAGAGTAATCACTGCTGCATGATTCATAATACACATTGAGTATAACCGTACACTTAAAACACTTTTTTGGGTAAAAAAGTCTACCAATTTGTTTATAAAGCACTTTTTTGTACATATTAAGTAGTTTTCTAGCTTTTCAACAGTTTTTGCACTCCGGTTTTTCACAAAAAAAAGCAATCGGTATAAGTCCAGTGGCGGATTTAACGAATATGGCCCGGGCAGCAAACATCCAAGTGGGCCCATTTTAAGATTTATATAATCATCCACATATAGAATTCAGTTTACTGTCCTCATGAAAGCCATGTTTGAAAGGTCACAACTTAAATTTGGACCTTTGCTAATTGTACATTAGTTCGCCATCTGATATGATCTCCTAAGTCTCCCCTTCCCCCTCTTGCTGGCCCTCTGACTTCTGTTGACTAATGCCTGTTTCACACTGGACGAAAGTGGCGCACAATCAACGATCAACAATCACTCGTGCATTCCGGATGAAATTGTGTGCCGACTCACACCTGACGCACCTCACGAAAGCAGGAAAGATCGGCGCTCCTGCTAATCGCGTTTTATTTGTCACCTCTACCGTATTTTCTTGCAGGCCGCCATGTTGTGCGCTTCCAAAGTGCTTTATGAATTCTGAATGTAAAGGCGGATTTTCGTGACGTCATGTGAGCTGCGATCAATAGCTAGTGCGCATGCGCGTGACTCTACTTCCTGAGTTGGCAGACGAATTTTTGTGCTTTTTGAGCGAAAGTCGTCCAGTGTGAAGCAGGCATTAGTTAAATGCTGTAGGGTGAAATGTTCCGCCATAATACAATGCGTTAAGGGTCTGTACATTATTAAACTTTGAATAATATATTTTTTTATGAAAGCACTGGAGGTCCACTTAGTCAGTGACCCAGGCTGCACTTGTCCATTTGCCACCATGTAAAATCCGATACTGGGTATAACATGTGAAATTTATCCCTGAAAGATGATGCAAGATCATGCCACATTCTATACGCATATCGATTAAAAATAAAAAGTTGAGGTTGTACTTACGGGGACATCAGGGTTTCCGCTGCCAGGTTCTGGCAAGGCGACATTGGATTCCGGTAGCAGAGGTTTTCGTTGTTCTACTAGTTTTTGGAGAGCTTGGAACCTCGTCTTTCTCATCTGTATCCTCTTGCCGAGGTATCCGACAGTGGCGTACTCCAAGAGGGAGGCAAAAACCATGACGAAACATGTTCCCAGGAAAATGTCAATACTTTTCACGTAGGAAATCTTTGGCAGAGCCGCATTGGTGCTGGACATGAGAGTGGTCATGGTCAGCACAGTGGTCACTCCTAGGGCCACACGCGCGGGACTGGCGTTCCTGTTCAGCCAGAAGGACACCCAGGAAATGATGACGATCAAACTTGATGGGATGTAGATTTGAATAAGGTAGTAGCCCATGCTACGGACGAATTGAATTTCACAGGCCAATCGAGAATAGTTTCCTGTTGAAATTAAGACAATTTTAAATTAAATTCATATCAAAATTAACTTCTAATGTAATCATCGCGGTACGCCACACATGCGGTATTCTGCGATAGGGCCGCATGTGTGGCGTGGTCTTATGAAGAAAATCAAAATTGTAAAATGATCACAAAATATGGTCAGTTTTTGATCAGGTTTTAGAACCGAGCTAGGTAGTTTAGTGGTAACACTATCTGTCTGGCAATCGGGAGACCCAGGTTCGATTCCTGACCGTGGTTTCGCGGTTTTCTCCAGTTGTTTCCAGACAAATGCTGGGGTAGTTCCTCTAAAAATCGGCCGTGACCATCCTCCTTCATCTCTTCTTACTGTTTGTTTTGACTTGTGCATATTAAGGACTTGTGTTTATTATTGACTTGTGTGGGCCTCTAAGCTTCAACCAACCAACTAGTTTTAGACTATTTTTAGAACAGAACAATGCCACCAATACCACTCCCCATTTAACCACGTGGTTTTGATAGGATTACGAAATGAAGTGTTGTGATAAAGGAATGCAGTGTTTCTAGCCTCCCTGTAGTACATTTTCCTTATTGGACGGGAAATCCCTTCATTATATTTGCTTTAAAGTGTGTTCGAAAGTCGTAGGTGTGCTAAATTGATATAAACACGTAGTTCTGTATTATTTGTAGAAAATTTGAACTATATAAAAATGTATAACTTAAATTTAATTTGTTAGTGTTTATAACTTAAAAAAAAATAGTGCAATTTTGGTTTATAAAATATATTATTACATTTGTTAGTTTTTAAATTATAAACATTACAAAATTAAATTTCAAATGTAAATTTTGATCGAAGTTAAATTTAAACGTAAATATGTTTATAAACGTTCATTAAAAAATGTTTGATTAACGGTTGATTTAGATTTAGTTTTTAATGTTAATAATTTTAAAAATAATGCAATTTTGATTTATGAAATGCATTAAAAATTAAATTCAAAAAATAATGTAATTTTGATTTATGAAATACATTAAAAATTAAATTCAAAATATAAATTTTGATCGAAATTAAATTTAAACAAAATATTATGAAAACAAATGCAATTAAAAAATACTTTAATGCATTTGCTTTTAAATTATAAAAAATCAAATATTAAATTTAAACGAAAACATACAAACTTAATTTCATTCAAAAAAGTTTGATTTGCAGTTAGTTTGTATATAAATTACATTTTTCTAAATGCTTTTAATTTAAAAATAAATGCAATAACAATGTAATTTTTAATATAATCCAAAATCACACAGATTAATACTTTGCAATAAATTAAATTCAGTAGGCTACATTTTTTTTTTAAATGCATTAATATCAATTTTTCTGGAATTTTTCTTAACTTTGGTGACACACCTTTAGATGCCAACACATTTATTTGGTTTTTTGTAATTTAATTAGAATCGTGTTAAATTTATTCGTTCAACAGAATCAGCTATTGTCGGCTTAATACGATTACATGAAAACAATAGGCTTTTATTGGACTGGACAATGGCATTCCCTACCATTAGAAGACATTTCAAAGCACACGTGATACATCCAATATATTAGATCAAAATAAAATTGAAGGTTTTATAGTTCACTTCGATTATTTATATTGGATTGTCAAATTTTGGGCACAGCTGGATTATTTACCGTCCATAAAATGTGGATACCTTAGCCTACTTTGAGTTACAGAGGGGGGAAACTTCGGTCCAGTCATCGTTTTGCACGGTTGAAATGTCTTAAAGAGGGTTTTGATGAGGCTTGTTCAACCAGTTGAAGATGCACACTCTTCAGTCATATTCTAGTGACTTAAAAAACTTGAGCATATTCTAAATGACGGCCATTTTTATTGCGACACCGGTTTTTTGTTTTACCTAATTGTGTCAAATTTTCCTCGCTGGAGGAAAAACTAAACCCGATTTTGTTGCAAGCGTTGAATTTCGTGATTCCTAAATGCCCCAACTATTACCCGTGTGAATATAAAATATTTACACAAAAAGCTTAGTTATTCAAAAACCACACATGAGTGGGTTATTTGTGGGTGACCCAAAATTGAGTTTCTGCAATTTTGTTAATTTTATTCTGCATTTTTTTATTATGTTTTAACTCGAAAGTAGGACCCTTGAAAAAAGGGACCAAACTGTTTTTATTTCATTTATTAGCGGAGAAAGGTTTAAAGCAGCTGCGAACTTAGTACAGTAGAAACTGTCTAAACCATTGCAGGACCGTTGAAAAATATGCTTTTAGACAGTCTATGCATTTAGACAGGTCTAAGTACTATACACTAGTTATTAAGTCGAGAATGGCACATTTTATGCTTTTAGAGAGGTTATTCACTTACACAGGATGCATTTAGACAGGTTCCCTAAACTGTGGTAAGTAAATATTCCAGAAATATTTTCGGACACATATGAAAAACATCATGTATGGACATACAAGGGCGAGTAAAATGAAAGTGAGCCAACGCGAATATCTGACAAACTGAGTACTTTATTTATAAGTAGTCGCAATGAGAATTTAGACATTTATCCCACTGACTAACGAGGCGCGTGAGTTCCCTCTGATAAAAGTCTTTGGGTAGCTGCTTTAGGATGTCTGTAACTGACTCCTTCAAGTCATCGTCCGACATAAATCGAGTTCTCTTGAGCTGTTTTTTCAATTGCCCGAAAATGAGGAAATCACAAGGCGATAGGTCGGGGCTGTATTGTGGATGTTGCAGCAGTTCCCCACTTGATCCGTTCCAGTTTTTCCCGAACAAGATTAGCGACGTGGGGACGAGCATTGTCGTGTAGCAAAATTATCCCCTTCTGGAACGGATCAAGTGAGGAAACGCTGAAACATCCACCCTACAGCCCCGACCTATTGCCTTGTGATTTCCTCATTTTCGGGCAATTGAAAAAACAGCTCAAGAGAACTCGATTTATGTCGGACGATGACGTGAAGGAGTCAGTTACAGAAATCCTAAAGCAGCTACCCAAGGACTTTTATCAGAGGGGAATCACGCACTTCGTTAGTCAGTGGGATAAATGTCTAAATTCTCATGGCGACTACTTTTAAATAAAGTACTCAGTTTGTCAGATATTCGCGTTGGCTCACTTTCAATTGACTCGCCCTTATATAAGGGACACACTGTAGCATAAAAGGCCCTACATAATTTTACACTAGGGAAATGTCTGGAAAATGCCCTGGCCCTAAGCACCCCCTAATGATACTTGTACATAATTGAGGTAACATTGGGACAGAAATGAATGGGAAAATCCCTGCACCTGTTAATCAGAGAGTAAAAATGATGCCATATAGGGTAAAAAGGAGGGTGGATGTCCTTGCCAAATGCGGGTCGTAATTATTGAACACTTTTCAGAATTCCAAAATGAACATCACCATAAACTGGCACAAGTATCCACAACTTACGGTTATCTCCCGGATAAAGCGCGAACATCTTATTGTCAAAACTTTCGCATATCGCAAATGTATATTTGTGAGTTTTATAATTATTTACCTGTGCTAAGCATGATTGCTTTGCTCTTCTGCCTATGTCCTACTACTCGAAACTGTGGCAGTTGTACTTCGGGTGAGATGCCGATAGAGTGTTCCCCAGCATTCCAAATGTAGCGAATATCCTTCATCGTGTAGCCGACTGAAAATATATTTTAAAAAAGGTTGAAAAATGCAATTAAAATCACAAACTTCTCACTGTTTTAAGCTAGCTCAATCCAAGAGTCCAATTTAATTGAAAATCTGCAGAGCCGTGAAAATGGCCAGCGCGCAAAAGCTCAACCGATCAATTCCTTCTAAATTGGACAGCAGTTTTAAAAGAAGCACATTGGTTCGCCCGATAAATTGTCTTCAAATTGCAAACAGTGACTTCATTAAATTGCCTCATTTTTCACAATCTACGCCACTGGTCCAGCTAAGCATCCTCGAAATGCAGCTGAACTTAGATTATCGGAGTTAATGCGAAGCGAGGAAACTTCTGATAAGCGAAAACTCGGATAATGCCGATGTCCGCAACCATTTTGTATTATTTTATCCATTTAAACTTTTATTGTTATATAACACTTGAGAAAATACACATTTTTTTGTATATACAGATTAGAATCCTTAGTGGGGAGAATAATATTGGCTACTTGTCGACTAGATACTGTGGACCATGGTGTTTATGCCATATGATACCCATATATGCCAATAAATAGCGTGTCCCAAAATTCACGCAAGATTTGAATTTTGCAGTATTTGTGCGGTAAAGTGTTGCCAACGGAATGAAATACATCGTGACAGATTACAGTTTAAGGTTAATACAATGGCGAGCTACACAAAAGAACAACGCATTTTTATTGTTGAGATATACTTAAAAATAATGAAGGTTTTGCAGTTACAGTTCGCAATTTCCGTACAAAATATGGTCAGAATAGTGATTTTTTAACACAAAACATCAAAGCCGTTCGTGAGAGTGTTGCTGAGAGTCCAGGAACATCGATGGTCAAGAATTGGACATTTCACGAAGCTCTCTACAGCGTATTCTCGCGAAAGATTTTCATCATCATGCTTACAAAGTTCCCCTCCTCTAAATTTTGGAAGTTCTATAAATTTTTGTTAAAGTTTAGTTGGTCATTTTTTGGTCATAAAAATGACGTCATTTTTGGTCATTTTTCAGTAAGTAAAATGACGTCCTTATTTGGTCTTTAATTAGTCATTTTGAGTTCGTCATTTTTTGGTCAGTAAAATGACGTTATTTTTTGGTCTGTATTTGGTCATTTTAAGTTCGTCATTTTTTGGTCAGTAAAATGACCAA
The DNA here is from genome assembly GCA_034696685.1 of Julus scandinavius. Taxonomy (NCBI): domain Eukaryota; kingdom Metazoa; phylum Arthropoda; class Diplopoda; order Julida; family Julidae; genus Julus; species Julus scandinavius. The sequence continues at coordinate 10,475 of JAQGAE010004042.1, forward strand.
AAAATGACGTCATGTTTGTTTCCCATTGCTACTTGGGAAAGGCCATATAGGTGAAGTCTGAAATTTTTTTTTTGTTTCCCCCGCCCCCCTTATCCCCCGAAGAGGGGTTCGTCCATGTCATCTAGAGAAATTTAGTAATTCCTCATCAGACAATCGTCTACCCAAGCTCGAGATTTCCGGTGGGTGTGTAAGATTTCTCCTCACTCCCACCTGAAGTCGCCACTCGAGCTTTGAAGTTCTGAGGCGTTTCCACAGCCAGTTCAGAAATGCATTTCTGTATTTCGTCCAGTCCATCAGGAACAGTTGGTGGATTCCTCGAAAATTCGAGGAAATCATTCACCCGCTGACGCCGTTCCTTCTTGGACTTAACTGGGAGACACCGTGACATTTTTTTAAGAGGAAGAGTGATACCTGACGCCTCACTCAATGCGGCTAGTCGTACATTTTAACGAGGATCAACTAAGGGTTTAGCTTTCTAGAAAAAATACAAAATTAAATATATACATCCGATGAAATGGCATTTAAAATGCAATTAACATTCGAGAATGTAAATGGGGATTTTGTGACGTGATAAATAATCACCTGCCGTGGCTAATTGTGTCAGATATTTCAAATTTAATGCATCGAGCGTTGACTTGAAACTATTATTGCCGATATCCGCCATTTTAAAATACCCATGAGCCACCAGAAGGAGATGTCGTCACCGGATTAGGCCCTAGCTGTACATTTCCACTACTGGAATTCAAGAGGGAGATTAACAATAGGATTAACAAAATGCCATTTAGCCCCCTCATTTTTATGAATGTTAAGATAATAGGGAATTTGGCGAGGTATCGATATTTTTGTTTCGAAATGCATCCTTTGTAAATTAAAAACTCTCTGAACGCATGAAAGGTTCCGGTCTAAAAGCATATTTTTCACTGGTTCCAAGCGTATGCATTTAGACAGGTTCTACTATATTTAAATACTCCACATTTTTGTTTCGATACAGAGTACAGAACAACCTGTCGAAATGCATCCTTTGTACATTAAAAACTCTCTGAACGCATAAAAGGTTCCGGTCTAAAAGCATATTTTTCACTGGTTCCAAGCGTATGCATTTAGACAGGTTCAACAATATATTTAATACTCTACATTTTTGTTTTAATACAGAGTACAGAAGAGCATGTCGAAATGCATCCTTTGTAAATTAAAAACTCTCTGAACGCATAAAAGGTTCCGGTCCCGAATTGGGACCCGTGTAAATAAATTAACCTGTCTAAAAGCATATTTTTCACCGGTTCCAAGCACATGCATTTACACAGGTTCTACTATATTTAAATATTCTACATTTTTGTTTTGATACAGAGTATCACCTCGCTTTACGGCTTAGATACGTTTCTGGAAAAGTTAGCTGTAAAGCGAAAAACCGTATAAAGAAATCATTTATTTCTGCATTGGGATTTTCATTTTTTCCCTTCTTAAACGAAGTGAAAACCCATAAGTTGTTTTATTGTTAGTCAAATCCGACCATGTTTATGCAAATTGGGGTAACTTATCACATTTTTGGCAACTTTCTTTAATTACAGGATTTTTTTTTGCTGCATAACGAATCATCGTGGGCCGTAAATAGAAAAAGTGCTATAATTAAAAAAGCCGTATAGGTAAATTGCATGCTTGTCCATATATGGTTATATATTTGAATGTATGACCATAAAAAGGCAAACATAGCCAAACATGTTTTGTGATATAACCTATCTGGAGAATATTATATATGGTGTCCCTAAAAAGCGTTGCCAGCGAAAACAATGACAGTGTGACAGCTGAGAGTTTAGGGTTATTAAAAATGGAGAGCTACACTAAAGAACAACACATTTTTATTGTTAAGCAATATTTTAAAAATAATGAAGATTTGACAGCTGCAGTTTGAAATTTTCGTATAGTCGGAATAGTGGTTTAAATTTATCTGGCCGTCCTTCGACGAGTCGCTTAACACAAATCATCGAAGCAGTTTGTGAGAGTGTTGCTGAGAGTACCCAAGTAGCAATGGGGAAACAAAAATGACGTCATTTTTTGGTCATTTTTTACAAAAACACGTCACACGTCGAAAAAGACTTCATTTTTTTTTCATTTTACTGACCAAAAAATGACGAACTCGAAAAATGACGAAAAAATGACGTCATTTTACTGACCAAAAAATACGCTTGGAACCGGTAAAAAATATGCATTTAGACAGGTTCATTTATTTACACGGGTCCCAATTCGGGACCGGAACCTTTTATGCGTTCAGAGAGTTTTTAATTTACAAAGGATGCATTTCGACAGGTTCTTCTGTACTCTGTATCAAAACAAAAATGTAGAGTATTTAAATATAGTAGAACCTGTCTAAATGCATACGCTTGGAACCGGTGAAAAATATGCTTTTAGACCGGAACCTTTCATGCGTTCAGAGAGTTTTTAATTTACAAAGGATGCATTTCGACAGGTTCTCCTGTACTTTGTATCAAAACAAAAATGTAGAGTATTTAAATATAGTAGAACCTGTCTAAATGCATACGCTTGGAACCGGTGAAAAATATGCATTTAGACAGGTTCATTTATTTACACGGGTCCCGATTCGGGACTGGAACCTTTGATGCGTTCAGAGAGTTTTTAATTTACAAAGGATGCCTTTCTAAACAAAAATATCGATACCTCGCCAAATTCCCTATTATCTCAACATTCATGAAAATGAGGGGCTAGATGACATTTTGTTAATCCTATTGTTAATTTCCCTCTTGAATTCCAGTAGTGGAAATGTACGGGGCCTAATCCGGTGACGACATCTCCTTCTGGTGGCTCATGGGTATTTTAAAATGGCCGATATCGGCAATAATAGTTTCAAGTCAACGCTCGAAACATTAAATTTGAAATATCTGTCACAATTAGCCACGGCAGGTGATTATTTATCACGTCACAAAATCCCCATTTACATTCTCGAATGTTAATTGCATTTT
>JAQGAE010004043.1:0-13448 GCA_034696685.1 Julus scandinavius
GAAACAAAAGTATTCCGCGGTTTAATTTTTTTATTTGCAGTATTTGACCCTCAGAGTATTTTTTATTGTAAAAAAAAATAAACTACAACTAATCGTAATCCCGAAAGCATTTTCTCTAGTTCGTAAACTTTGATTTTAGTCGTTGGACCGTTCAGAATCTAGACGTGTCCCTGCCGAACAACAAGGTCTTCATCCAGTCGAGAGGCACTTGCATGCGGAGGCGCCAGCTACCGAGACGGGTTAAGTAGGCGGACCGCCACAGAAACCAAGACGAATAACCTGCGGAAACGAGGATTATAGTACGGATCGCTCAACGAGATGGTGATATCTTTGGGTTACAGTTCACATGCAATTTGCATCTTGTTTACAAAAGCCGACGGAGCGAGATTCCTTACCGCTGAGCTTAACATCCGGCAAGTCCGACAGAGCTTCGTAATTGCCGATGTAAGCCAGCATTCCGAGGCTCTTGAACTCGAAAGGAGGATGTCGCTCTGTTGCCCTTTCCGGATCTTCGCTGTTCAGCAACTTTGCAAGGTACTGGCCCTGTCTCTCGGCAACCTAGAAGCGGGACTAAACGATAAATCTTGCAGGTCTCGGAAGTTTCGGAGGAAAACTGGGATCATAACTACCTGTGCGGTGCAAGGTAACGGCAGGCCGGAGATCTCTGCGCAATCGCCAAGAGCGTAAACATTCTTCGTTGGAATGTTCAGAACTCTCAGGTGACCGTCCGTCAGCAGCTGAAACGCGTGTTTATCGTTAGTTAACGATTTCTAGAATAGATTTTGTGATACGAAAAGAACTTACTTGGCCCTGCGGACTTTTTGAAAAATTTAGTGTTTTGGTGAACGGACGAGGAGCCAGTCCGGTGCTCCACACCACGAGGCCGTACGGCAAGACTTGACCGGTGTTCAAAGTGATAGTGTCCTCTTTAATTTCTATTTGATACCGATAAATTAAAAGAGGCCGGGATTCGCACTACGAGTCCGATGCAATTTAAACCTCACCTGTCACTGTGGCTTTGATCAAGCTGAACTTGTCGCGAGTGCTCAACTTCTTCTCGGCAAAGGCCTGAAGCCGAGTGTCGAAGGACCCGAGGATTTTGTTCGACTCGATCAGCGTCACCTGAACCAACTGCGCCTCCGATTTGTAAAGCCGCGTGACATCCTGGAGAAAGACGACAAAGAGTGGATTGAATAAATCTTCGCGGGTAGTTGAGATTTACCCCCGAAGACACGGAAAGAAAATGTGGCTCGCGCTACCTGGCGAATGAAGTCGTGAAGCTCGGCTCCAAACTCTACTCCCGTGGGACCTCCTCCGACAATCACAGTGTACAGCCTCCGCCTCTTCTCCTCCTCGCTGGTGCCGGGCTGGACGGCAAGCTCGAAGTTGGTCAGAATCTTGTCACGGATCTTCCGGGCATCGCTGATTTCCTGCAAAGACGTGTTTCGTGTTAAGCCCATTGTTCGTTGTTGGAATCACATCGTATGATCTAGGTCTTAAACATCATGTGGAAAAGGGCCAAAGATGCAACTGCGGAATCTGCGGTTTTCCACAGGACACCGACCTTAAGGAAGCAAGCGTGCTCTTCAACCCCTCGAACCCCGAAAGTGTTGCTTAGGGCCCCAACGCCAATAACGAGACGGTCGTAGGACAGCGTGTACTCCTTGAACGGTGCTAGGGCACTTTGGCACCGCAAAATACCGGTGCGCTCGTCCAATTCAACCGCGTAGGACTGGTGGAAGTGGTGCGTGTGGCGAAATCCGGCGTTTCGGATTGGTTCGATGATGGACCTGAAACGAAAAGGTCCTTAGCATATGACTGCGGCAGCGACAACGACAAAGGGCCATCGAAGGCTACCTGAACTCCAGAGTGCCGACGGTGGTGCTGGCCAGCAGCGGCGTGAACAGGAAGTGGTTACGCGGCGACACCACAACAACGTCGTACAGCTTCTTGTTGATGCACCGCAGGACGCTGTAGCTGCCCCAACCGCAGCCCAATATCACGAGACGCTTGCGCATGATTGGTCACCGGATCTTGGACTCCTCCTTTGCAGCTGAAGAAAGGGCCTGCACGTTAACCGCTTTTTGGGGTTATTGGGATGTTACCTGCATTTGTACGAAAAGGTTTTAACGGATATATAATCCTAAGTTTTACAATATTTTTTTTTAAGCGCGGTAAAAGTCTTTGAAAGGACCTAAGAGTTAGGGCCTTTGTAAGTATGACATTTTATTAAATAGACCTGGAGGAGCGATGAAGCAGTCGTCCAGAGTTTTGGTGGCGCACTTCAGAAGTTCTTCGCAATGGTCCGCTTCGGTCACAACGTCAACCCGAGTAGGCTGACACCTGCAAAGGGCAATTAGTTTGAAAGGTGAAAGGGCATCTTGAGGTGGTCTGACGTGTCCTACGTACAAGTTCTCTTGGACGGAGTACAGAGGTTGTACGTTGTCGGTGTCCACTTTAAGAAGTTGGTCTGCGAAACCGATGGCTGCCTCCAGACGTCTTATGCCCTCTTCGTTGCTGAATTTCACCAAAGACAAGCGCTCCAGAAGTTCTACGGTTTCGCTGCTCTGGAATATTTTAAGTAAGTGCTTACTTGAGATAATGCTCCAAGTTCTGCATGTCTTTGAATTACATGGATAAGCCGGCAAATTGTAAATACAGCTTGTATTACTTACGATTGACGAACTGCTGTTTGAAGAAAACCTATTTGTGCTTCTGATGATGTTGTCAAAGATTGTCCTCAAGTGTGACAACTTGAATATCAAAGACATAGCAGATAAACGATGCTTTAATTACGGATGATGCAACTCAAGTTTTTACGATCGATTTCACGACACCCCTGTAAACAAATCGAGAATCGCCTAGAAATACTGAATTTCCGAATTCGGAGACTGTTAATTTCGGCTAAAACTACGTAACGGTAAACAACAACAAATTTACGCCGTTTTCGTGTATTTAAATGACATTAATCTAAATATCTTCCACTTATTTCGTATTTTAGTAATGATTTATTATAGAATTCCTCGTAAATTCTACTTTGACGGTGCTACAGGATGCTATTCCTGGATGAGGGATATCGAATATATTTTGATAATGCAATTTGGGATAAGGTATACCATATTTTGTACTTTTGTTAGTGTCTAAACGTAGTTTTTGATCATTTATTATTGGGTTTTATTTATTTTTTTGTCTATTTGGTATTTTTTGATTGTTTTAGATGATGCCACTGATTTGTGGAATATTGGATTCGGATGTTTGGTCATACTGCTTGATTTTTGCTGACAGTGCTACCGACTACACCAGGACCTTTTCGGGGATATTGCCTATATTTGACATATTCAATTATTACGTGGTAAGCAATGATAGTAGCCATTTTTTGTTATTTTTATATTTGTATTTATTTGATTTTACTGCCTGATTAGTTTTGGAGTATATTAAACTGTGTAAATATTTTAAAATTACCGTATACAGTTTTTATAATCTTCATTATAGAATTCAAGAGTTTTGGAATTGAAAGTCTGGTCACACTGCCATCGTTTTTCAAAACAGTGCTGTGGACCCCCCATCTAAACCTGTTCCACGTTTGGGGATGTTTGCCGTATTTAATATATTAAGTTTACGTGGTAAGATGTCAAAATATCATTGTTTCATTATTATTATATCATAGCATAACATGTAATCGCTTCTAGAGTATATTATTGCATCTACATGTTTAAAAGTTTTTTTTTGTAAGTACTTTTAAGATTTGAGGAATCCGTGATTCGGTTGTACGGTCACGTTGCCAGCTTCTAGAGAACCTCTTGAGAGGCATAAATGCTCTCGATAGTAGTTATTTAATTCTTTAATTACTTGTTAATAGATAAATCTTTGCGAATACCACCTGGTAAGTTTCGAGCTAGTTCGTGTAAGCTGTCTTATCTCGAGTTGTGCTCAAGTCGACACTCGTTATCTACCCTTTCTGATAGCAACTCGCCATTTTGCGGATTCTGAGAGTAGCTGTCGAGAGCTAGCTTTCAAAGATGTCCAAAAAATGGTCGCAGGATGAAATCAAATTATTAATTGAGCAGTACGAAACGAACGAAATCTTGTGGGACGCGAAACGTGCCGATTACCGCGACAGAAAGCAGAAACATAATGTTTTGGAGGCAATTGGAGTGACATTTATGTGTTCTGGATTTGAAGTCAAAAGAAAACTTCACAATTTAAGGAATCAGGTAACTAAATGGATTCAATGGTTAATGAAATTCTTGATGTAATTTTCATTTGTTGTAACACACAACTTGGGATATTCCCCAGTCACCTCTACTTGCGTGCTAGGCGCAGCTGAGTAACTAAATTTTAAGGCCCCAAAGACTAAATTTATTTTAGGGCATCTATCCCCACTTCAAACATAGGAAAATAGCATGCACTCAGACTTGAAAATTCGTTAAAAAATGTTATTTGACTGAAATTAATAATTTTTTCTGCTCTAATACTTGAAACACAATACACACGATCGATAATAACCTTTTTTAAACACACCAAGACATTTAAAACGAATTAAAAGTCGAATTTTATAGCCGACAAAAAACATGCCCCTTCAAACATAAGAAAATAACATACACGTAGACTTAAAAAGGTATTAATCAATAGAAATTAATTATTTTTTCTAATATAACACCTTTAAAACAGAGCAGATGGTCGTTGATAACCTTTTGTAAATCAACCCAGAACATTTAAAATATTTTAAAAGTGGAATTTCAGACCTGACAAAAACCATCTCCCCCCCCCTTGCTTCAATTTGGGAAATAACGTGCATTTATACTGGAAATGCATTAAAAAATGCTTGTTAGTGGTAAAATATTTCTAGAAAATTAAACACAAAATACGTTTGTTTGTTTCATATATAGAGAAAGCTCATTGAACTCTGTTCTCTTAATCTTTTAAGGTATCTCAAGAACTGAAAAAAATGAAAAAGAGACAAAAAATCAACGGCGGGACGGACGAAGAATTCAAAAGTAATTGGCCTTATTTCGATTTGCTAAGGTTTATAATTCCTGGATTGACTACCTCGGTGGCACAATCTAATTCGGTAAGTTGAATTATTTGCATCGGTCCCAAATCATCGACATTTTCGATGAGTGGTCCAAAGTTACCCTCGCTGTCCCAAAGCAGGTCAAAATATTTGCATTTTAGGTTATTTTTAAAGTTTTCATGTTTAATTTAAGGAGGAGGCATCTTCAGATTGCGAAATATTGAACAACGGAGACATTTGTGAAATTTTGGAAGAAAAACCACCAAAAATAAAGAAGGCTCGAAATGCGGGCAAAGCCAAAAAAACACCGTCGATGCCGTCAAAAAGAAAATACGAAGACGAAGAATTCGACGACGATGACTTGGACGTGAAACCATCGATACATGCTTTGGAAAACGGATTGTCGGATGAATATGACAGTTTCGGGAGGTTTATCGCCATGGAAATACGCAGCTTGCGATCTGATTTTGTGAGAAGAAAACTGAAAAACGATATCAGGAAAGCAATTGTTTGTGCGGCCGATGAAGACGAGGCGTGCATGTTGTCAGTTAGAAATTCCTCCGATAACAATTCACAAGGATACCATATTTTTGTCGCATAAAGTACTATCAATGGGGCAAGTGCCTCAATGTTGACAGTGAATATTTTTTACAATAGGTCCTTTCCTATGTAGTCGCCATGGCTTTTTTCCACGTGACTTGCCAATTAATTTAAATATTTAAATTTAGTTAAATTCTGCGTTAGGCAGCAGTGTTGCAATCCATACGTTAGTCTAGCAATAACGCCTGTATTAATTTATTATGTTATTGTCGTCATCGTTTTAAAAATATGTTTATATCATATCATAATCTATGATAATTACCAGATTATCAAATCATAAAAGTAATTTAAAATTGATTTTTGAATGGTTTTTTTTTCCAAGTCTGTGAAGTGTTGTGGAATGTTTTGAATCTGAGGTTCGAAGGCGTCTGATAGAGATATGCTATTTGGAACTTATTTTCATTTACATAATACGTTAATCATTAATTATTTTAACCGTTTTATTAGTCCTAAACCGCTTAAAAAGCCATTTTTGAAATTGTTATTTTTGATTCGTTTGAAGTTGAGGAATTCGAGATTAAGCGATCTAGTCACACCGAGGCGTCACGTGAGCTTCGCTTTCACGTGTCACGTGACTTCTTAATATGCTCGCGTGCCGGTTTAGGGATATCTCTCGTACTTTGATAGTTCATTTATAGGCAAGTACGACTTGTTAAAATTCTAGTTTATTTTTATTTACAAAATACATTAATCTCCAAACATATTAAAAACTGTAATGTTTAAAAAAATATCAAAAATTGATTTTTAAAATGTTATTTCGATTCGCTTGCTAGTTGAGGAATTGGAGGTTAAGCGGTCTGGTCACACAACCGGCGTGTTCCATTCTTTCATCTTTGTTCCATGTCGTAGTTTTCCTCTTGTTTTACGTTCAAATAACGTGTTTTGCAATGCTTTAAAAAGGTTATTCGTTTAAGAAAAGTTTCGCGGAGATGACGTCTAGAAAAAAGTCTCGCACTTGGATCAACTGCGAAGACGGTGGTAAAGAATCGACGGATGAACTTTTGGTGTTCGGCTACTCGTGCAAAGTGTTCAGGGACGAAGAGAAGGCTGTTTATATCGATGAAGGCAAACATTTGATTCCTTGGATGGGCGACAAAAGCCTTTTAATAGACAGGTCCGTCTTTGTGCTTCTCTCCAAATCATTGTTGTGGATTTGCCGAGCTTTAAAACAAGGTTTTTCATCTTGCCGTATTTCTTTTTCCGATGTCACCTCAACTGTTTTTTCCAGTCTTATACCTAGCAGGTGCTATTAGGCATACCGATGTGAAGGGGGAAAGGGTTTTAAAACACCCCCTCACATAACGACCACCTCTCCCCGAGGAACACGGCCCGACAAGTGACCCAACCAAAGGATGTGGGACCCACAAAATACAAACGCCTTGCTGCGAGTGTTCTTGGTCGTCATTGCCTCCATTAGCGTTTTAATCTTGTTTTTCATGTTTTTAGCCCTGGTTTGAGAAAGTTTCGGGGGCTTACGATAGCCTCTAGCGGGCCCTGGACACCGTACTTAGGTTATAAACGCAGTGCTGTAACTAACGGGTAGTAAAAACAGTCGGAATTGGGCAAACTACTCGTGAGCAGGAGTACCGATTAATCGTACTCCATAGTACCGATTAATCGTACTCCATAGTGCGTGTGATCGTATGAAATAAGTAACCATATTTGGGCAAATTATACTCGTGGTCAGGAGTACGGATTAAGAGTGGTATAATCGTACTCGAGTAAATTGGTGCCCTGAAAACTGGCAATACGTAGGGGCCCTAGGGTAGATTTTCTGCTGTTCGACATGGTTTAATGGCCGTAAGGACCTACAAAATGTAGTTACGGCACTTTTGAGCCGTGATACGTTTCGTATTTAGGGTTTAAACGAAACAGGTCCTTTACCCGGATGTTTTATATCCTCAAGGACCTATTAATGAAGGTTTTAAGTTCGTTAAGTGACAGGTTTCATGGCCCTTAAGTAATATTTTGGCTTATATCGGTATTCCGGCCCCAAGATCTGAATCATTATCAATATTACCTCTAATGACCGAACAATTTTTTCCGGTTGGCCCTAAGAACTCACGAAAAAAGCCCAAAGGGACAAAAACTTGCCCATCTTACAAATTTTTTGTGATAAAGAGATTATAGTTTGGGCTTATATCCGTATACCACCCCCAAGATCTCAAAAAAAACTTCAATTTAGCCTTCAAGACCGAACAATTTGTCCAGTATGGCCCTAAGAACTCACGAAAAAAGCCCAAATGGCCAAAAACTTGCCCATCTTACAATTTTTTTGTGATAAAGAGATTATAGTTTGAGCTTATATCCGTATACCAGCCCCAAGATCTAAATAATTTTCAATATAGCCATCAAGACCGAACAATTTGTCCAGTATGGCCCTAAGAACTCACGAAAAAAGCCCAAATGGCCAAAAAACTAACCGAAACTCCACTACCTTTAGTGATAGAGAGATTATAGTTTGGGCATGTTTAGATACCGGCCCTAAGTATTTCAATATGGCCTTTGAGACCTTAAAACTTGGCCGATATCGATAAGACCGTTTGCCGGATCCTCGTTTAAATTAATCGAATTTCAGCATTGCGGTTCATCGATAAAGGTGCCCTCGATAAAGGTTGTCGTAGGCCTTCGTTAAGACGCACGTTATTCGGAAGAAGTGCGTTAGGTTTACGAGAGAGAGTTTGGCCCTAAGTTTTGATTTGTACGAGGGTCCTAAACTCGTTTGGAAATTGTTTGAAGTTTCGACGAGAGGTGTCGAAGCTTCGTAAGCTCGTCGAGTGTGATTCGATCGGCGCGTAATCGTTGTGATTTGATAATTTCTTACTTTACAAATTCGTTAACCCCTCGAGAAGGTTCTAATTGTGTCGTTGGTACGCTTAGGTACGACGGACGAGGCTATCTCCCCAATCTTCAGGAGTACGAGCCCTCGGAGGAGAAAGATGCGGCGGAAAACTTCTCGGAGGAAGAACACCACCTGGAGCAACTTCTGGAGGAGGAACGCTACATGGCGCTGCAGAAAAATCTCACCGAGGAGGAGCTCTATCACGGTATGATCCCTTGTAGCGGGACCATCGAAGTACTAATTCCATCGGTAATTAAACTCCGATTGTCGTCTAATGTTTTCGTGTTCGATCGGTCATTTCAGAAGAAGAGCTGAAGCGGCTGAGAGCGGCCCTTATCGACGAAGGAGCCTACAACCAGGTCGGATTCTCTTACGAAGAACAACAGCAGATGGCCCTTAACGGACAGAAGGCGGCGGACAACGAGGACCAAAGTAGGCCCTGCCAGAAATCCGAAATCGTGGAATCCGAGAAACGGATATTAAATGCGAAATCTCTTTCAGCGGACGAAGACAACGAGGCGTTCGTCCCGCGCGCGGAGCTCAACGTTCCGGAGGGCATGGAAGCGGTAAGGGCACTTTGCAAAAACAAACTATCGAGAATGATGTAAAGCCCTGTTTACGCAATGCCACTAATGTCAAAACACTGGCGTCGTGAAATGTCGGGACATTTGCTACCCCGGCATTTATCCGTTCCCAACGATGCCACTGAAATGTCGCGTTTTGGGTGTCGTAAAAAACAACACGGCGTACCTTTTCGTCCGCTCCGCAACCGTTATTCGTTAATTTTTAATTTTTCTAAATATTTCGTCGTACTTACGGATTGCCGGAATTTTCTATCGCAAATAATTTATGCCGTATAATCAACAGACGAGCAAAAATGTAGCTTCTGCATTTTCCCGTTTTTGTAATCCGCTCGATGTTTGTCCCGCAAACACGGGATGTCGATGATGTTCTTCCCGCAACTTAAAAATATCAAATGCGAGTCGAACACCATTCCAAAATAATTTTAAATTGATTTCCAATTAACAAATAAAAAGGTTTAAAACGACTCGCGTGTATCGACTAAATCCCGCCTCGATTCCGCTAAAATGGATGATAATCGCCGCTAGTGCCGTGCCGTCTGCTTCAAATATCAAACATTTTTGATACGAGACATTCAATGTTCTGACGTCACTTCCCCGACATTAGCGGCATCCTTGTAAACGGGGCTTAATACTCTAAAATGTGGGTCCTAATTATCGAATGCTTTTTCGCAGCCTCCGACGGCCAAGACGAACGCCATCATCGAGAAGACGGCGATGTTCGTGTCTCGGCAAGGTCCTCAGATGGAGATCGTGATCAAGGCCAAGCAGTCGAACAACGCGCAGTTTTCGTTCCTCGCCTTCGACCATCCGCTCAACCCGTACTACAAACACATGGTGCAGGCCATCAAAGCGGGAAAGTACGTCCCCAGGCCCCAGGCCAACGCTTCGGACGATGGTCAGTCAAAAGGCCACCAGCGCCTAGCTCAACTTATGTTCTTTTGATTTTCTTAATTGACCGCATCTTTTTTTGCTTTCGTCTCATCTTTCTGTGTTTCTTAATCCTCCGTTAACTTGATCGTCTCATCTTTTGCTTTTGTTGATCCTCCATTAACTTGATCGTCTTTCATCTGATCTTTCTGTGTTTCTTAATCCTCCGTTAACTTGATCGTCTTTCGTCTAATCTTTCTCTGAGTTTCTTAATCCTCCGTTAACTTGATCGCCTTTCGTCTGCTCTTTGTGTTTCTTAATCCTCCGTTAACTTGATCGTCTTTTGTCTGATCTTTCTGTGTTTCTTAATCCCCCATTAATTCGATCGTCTCATCTTTTGCTTTTGTTGATCCTCCATTAACTTGATTGTCTTTAGTCTGCTCTTTATGTGTTTCTTAATCCCCCATTAACTCGATCGTCTCATCTTTTGCTTTTGTCGATCCTCCATTAACTTGATTGTCTTTAGTCTGATCTTTTTGTTTTTGTTAATGCTCCGTTAACTTGATTGTTTCTCATCTTTTGCTTTTGTCGAGCCTTCGTTAACTTTATCATCTCTCGTCTGATCTTTCTATTTTTCCTAATCCCTCCGTTAACTTGTTCGTATTTCGTCTGATCTTTCTCTATTTTTCTTAACCCTCCGTTAACTTATCATCTCTCATCTTACGCTTCTGTTAATCCTCCATTAACTTGATCATCTCTCGTCTTATCTTTATCCGTTAACTTTATAGGGTTTTCCCCCAACAATCCTCAGTTAACTGTTATCTTTCTGATCCACCATTATCTTTTATCATTCTTTTGTTTTCGTTTTTGTCGATCCACCGTTAACTTTGTCGGCTGTTATCTTCCGTCCTATTTTGTTGATCATCCGTTGACTTTCAGCATTCTCATTTTTTCGTGTTTGTCAATCCTACGTTAGCTTTCTCGTCTCTCGTTATCTTTCGCTGAACCTTCGTTAACTATCGTCTTTCATCTTTTCTAATTTTCTAACTTTATTCGACAGTTAATCTTCTTTCGCTTTCCTTAAACCTCCGTTAGCTTTATCGCCTTTCGTCTTCCTTTTGCATTTTGCCGATCCTCCGTTAACTTATCGTCTTTAATCTTTCCCGTCATCAACCTTTTTTCCGTTAACTTAGTCGTGTTTTTTTGTGTTGTTAATCCTCCGTTAACTTATGTTTGCAGACGATGGCGACAGCGACGGCGACCACTACCTCCACCCGAGCCTCCTCGCGTCTCAACCGCCGCAGGTAAGCGTTCGCTAGCTTTTTTCTTAATCGCCCGTTAAGCTTTTGGGGCAAGGACCCTTATTGTCTATGTATTAAAACACGTGGAATGCCGTCCATTTGCTTAGAAAACGATGTGTTGCGCAGCACAGCGTTAACGGGGAGCTCCGAGTCTAAAGTCCCGTCAAATGCGAATCCCGGCGGAACGAATAAAAGAAAAACACAAGCATTTGTTATGAAAAAGCAGCTTTTGTCTTTCTCGTTTTTCGTCTTCAAAGAGCCGTTTGTTTTCCGCAGGTCCTCCACGTGCCCAAGCTGTCGTACGCGCCCACGGGGAAGGACCCGTACGCGCTTCTCGTCAGCCAACTCAAGGACAAGGTCTATTTGGGAATGCACGAACAGATGCAGGAAGGGGCGCGCGCCGGTCAGTGCCTTAATCGACCATTTCGTTAAACTTGTCGCTTAATAACAGTGTGAAGTCAAGAGTTATGGAATTCCTGGAAAATGCTCGTTGACTTTAAAGTCCATGTTATGAAAGACCCGTAAAGTGCTAGTTAACTTTGATCTGTCGTTAAATTTCTTGCTTAATAACAGTCTGATTTCTGAAGATCAGTAATGTGTCCGTTAACTTTAATCGGTCGTTAAGCATCTCGCTTGACAACCGCCTGATTTCTGAACATCAGTAATGTGCCACTTGTCGCCTAATAACCGTGTGAAGTCAGAGTTATGGAATTCCTGTAAAATGCTCGTTAACTTTAGTCGGTCGATTAATAACCGTCCGATTTCTTAACATCAGTAATGTGCCAGTTATCTTTAATCGGTAGTTAAACTTGTCGCTTATTAACAGTGTGAAGTCCGAGTTATGGAAATTCTGTAAAATGCACGTTAACTTTAATCGATCGCTTAATACCGTCTGATTTCTGAACATCAGTAATGTGCCAGTTAACTTTAATCGGTAGTTAAACATCTCGCTTAATAAGTCTGATTTCTGATGATCAGTAGTGTGTCAGTTAACTTTAATCGGTAGTTAAACATTGGTTAATAACCGTCCTCGCTTAATAACCATCCGATTTCTGAAGATCAGTAATGTGCCAGTTAACTTTAATCGGTCGTTAAACATCTCGCTTATTAACCGTATAAAGTCCAAGTTATGGAAGACCAATAATGTGTCCATTAACTTTAATCAAGCGTTAAACTTGTCGCTTAATATCAGTCTTATGTTATGAGTTCTGGAAGTACCGTAATGTGCCCGTTAACTTTAACCGGTCATTAAACTTCTTGCTTAATAGTTTTTCCTCCAGCAGCGTTCCCGTTTAACTTAAGTCCAGTTATTAAAGCCCGTTATATTTAACCGGTCGTTAAACTTGCCGCTTAATAAGCCCAAAAACTCTGTTTATTGGAAGTCCCGTAGAATGGCCGTTAGCTTTTAACCTGTAGTTAAGCTTTGCCCTCAAGTTACGTTAACTTTAACGGTTGTTTTAATTTTCAGCGGCCAATTGCACTCCACCGCCCGCTGCGGCCAAGCCGTTGTCGCTGGTGGAGCCGAGCCCTCCTCCGCCGCCCCCCGGCATCGCTCCGGTGACGCTTCCGCAAGGGGCCCTGGAGAACACGGACGGGTCCTTTCCTCCCGCTGACCTCCTGCCCATCGTGGACAAGATGGCCAGCTACGTGGCCAAGAACGGAGTCGACTTCGAGGCCATCGTCAAGAGCAAAGGTGAGGCGGCAACCCAACGGATTCCGCATTCTCGGGTTTGGGCACCTCGCGGATTTTAATCGCCGATTAAACATATTTTTCAGGGGCCGACGACAGATTCGAGTTCTTGAAACCCGGCCATCGCTTCCACACGTACTATCAGTACAAGAGGAAGATGTACGAGAAGCAGCTGCAGATCGAGAAGGAGAACCTCTTGAAGGAGGCCGAGGAGAAAGAGGCCAAGCTCGGTAAGTGCTCCTCTGGACTAGTCGTTTGAGAGCGTCTTCTGGCGGCGAGGAATAACAATTTTTCTTCTTTTTCTTCAGCGGACAAGGTGGTCAGCTTCTCCATCAAGATGAAGGAACCCGGAGAGAAGAGGAACGCTTTGGTCCTCGTCGATAACGAGGAGGGAGAAAACGGCGTCTCGGAGGACGGAGATGCGGCCGTGGGCGGTGAAGAGAAAACGCAGTCGGAAGCGACCGCGGCGCAGGAAGGGACGCTTGCGCCGGAGTCCGCCATCAAAGTTAAAGTGCAGAGCCAAGAAGCGAAACTAGGTGAGAATCTGTCG
>JAQGAE010004044.1:0-13446 GCA_034696685.1 Julus scandinavius
TAAACCCACCTCATCGATACAACCTTAGGACTAGAATAAGGGGTGTACACTGGGCTGATGAGGAGGATGGTAGAGATGATGAGATTACCAATAAGATAAACCCTGAGGATAGGGAAAAGGAAAATAAGAAATACCCAAGAGGTTGGATAAAAGCAAGTGATGATGAGGACTGGCCACTAGATGAAGTAGTTGAGCCAGGTCCAAGTGCTGAAGGGAACATGCCCTCTGACTGAATGCAAGGTATGGATCCCATGGTAAAATGTAGTCCAGTAGGAGCAGTTGAGGAGTTAATAATTGAATTGAGAAAATATACGTTGACCCCACGGGAAGTTTGGATGATTAAGGATTATGTGAGCAGATGTGCACCTTATAACATAGAATGTTGAGTAAATAAATAAGAAAAATGAAATCAATAAGTGAATCATATCAAGTGAAAATAGTTGATTAATGTTGAATAAAGTTGAATATGAATAATGTGCAATAAAGTTGATTAAAAGTTAATTGATCAATGAATAAAGTAGGTACAGTTGACTAAGCTAGCTCTATGTAAAAGAGAATAAATAAGCCCAGTAGAAGTAGAGATGGAGTACCACAAACAAGGTGCTCGGTGGAGAAACACAGAAGATTCTGTAAATCATAATCCATCTTCAGTTGATGGACTAGGATGGAGTTTTAGTTACTCATCTTCAAAGTATATCCATACTTTAGTTATAGTTTAATGTTTTATTTTAAATATTTTACGTATATAACAGTGTATGCATTCATGTTACCTAACCATAGCGCAAGTCTGTCTTTTTAGAACAATGATGATCAAAGCATTGTGGATGACAGTGTTACTGTCGATGGCCTTCAATGTCGCAGGAAAAACAAAGACCATTCGAAGAGGAGTGGCTTTTCTGGAACAAGGGAACTTTCTAGTATCCAATGCCTATGGACGGTAGTATTCGACGTACCGACCGACCAATTTCAACATCAATTAGAGAATATAAAAACAGTTATAAAGTATCAAGAAGAGAGCATGAACGCTCAGAAATTAAGAAACATATGTTTAGATGAAAAAGCTGATGCATGCAACATAGCTAGAAATAAGAGGGAATGTGTAAGTTTAAGAATGGCAGTCAATAATTTGGATAGAGAAATTTACTCCTATCATTGGATGAGGAGAAGTACAAGATCAAAAAGAGGAGCAAAAGACATAGTAGGGAAGGGATTAAAATTCCTTTTCGGGGTAGCCGATTTAGAAGATATCGTGAAAATTAATTCTAATGTTGGGATTCTTAAGAAGAACTTAATAGAGACTATACATTAAATAGACGTTCAAGCAAGCTATATAAATCATACAATTGATGCGGTAGAAGAGACGAGACATTCAGTAAACCGACTAGGAGAAGTGATTAAGTCAGTAAACAAGGAAATACAAAGACAAGAGAATGGGTTATATCGCACACAGGCAATTCATGAGATTAAAATTTCGTATGAGAATATTTAGAAAGAATGGGGAAATTTCCGAGATCCAATTCATGAATTAGGACTAGGAAAGCTTAGTAGATATTTAATTAGACCAGAGAAACTCGATAGCATCCTAGCTATTGTTAGAGACAAATTGCCTGATGAGATGAAATTATTGACAGTAATTACGGCGAACACTGTTCACGCGGCTTATGACTGGGTAATGGCCATACCCACCTTGAGCAGCTGCGAACTCCGTGTCTTCCTCCAAATTCCATTAAAAACAGCACACACGCATTTTCTTTAATATCGAATTATCTTAGTGCCAGAAATGATTCCAAATTCTATTATGGCAGTAGTAATAGAGCCTGAAGCTCCTTATATTGCCATAGCAACTGACAGAAGGTCACACATGTTGATTTTAACATTGGACTTACTCCAATGTACAAGTGGACCTCTGCGTTTTTGCGATTTACCAAATATGGTTAAACAAGAATCATGTGCCATGTCTTTACTGACAGGGACACAAAAAGAGGTGCTTTTAAAATGAACACGGAAAATTGTTCCAAAACCGAGACCCATTGCGTATAGGATAAATGATAAAAGGCACTGGCTCATCAGTGTACCGTCACCCACTAAATTGGATATTAAATGCCCAGATCGAAATCAGAATCAAAGAGTTGCCATCACGGGACAGGGATTCCTGCAGAATCCTGACACATGTACAGGATATGCTGACAGTTTTCAACTACCCCCGCATTTAAAAGGCAGGACAGTAATACAATATGAGGCCCCAAGCGGATTAGCCGCTTTGGATGATTTTGACATTATAAAGAGACTAAACTTAAGTAACCCTAAATTATCGAGAGAAACCTATAGGAAAATTGCTAAAGAAATCAGTGCCTCTCATCTAGCTCCCAAGATACAGCATGTGCCCCTTGAACAATTCCATGCTTTAGAACTATCCATTTTGCTAGAACAAAACGTTAATTACCCTCTGTCTACTACAGAAATCCTTAGTATTATCATCCTTGTATTCCTGGGAGTGACAATAATTTGCTTTTGTATATGGTATTGTTATAATTTAAAGAAACATTGTTTGTACCCAGTATCTAATAGAACTCTTAGAGTCGAGCTAAAAGATTTAAGGAAGGGAGAGAGATCCCAGAGCAGGAATGGTGTTGCAATGGCGCCCAGCCACACAACTCTAAATGATGACCGAGAAGAGAGGGACTATGTTGCCTCTTATGCCACTGCAGATGTGGACGATCTTGAAGAAGAACACTATCTGGAACCAACTGGAGTCGAACGATGCGACAGCTTCACACCAACTGTGACTTATGCGAATCTAGAGACAGCACCGTTGACCCAGTATATAAAAATGATTCCAGATCCCCAGACAAGAGCCACCTACGTGAATGATCATCCGATCCCGAACCCCATAGGGAAGTCTGCCAATGAGGGAACACCAGTGGATTTAGCACAGAGTACCGCCCCAGCTGGAACCAGAGAAAAGCAGACCCAGACCAGGATCCAATCCAGACAAGACGCAACATTTTAATGTTTCATAATATGTGTTTTATCATTCTAATAGTGTGTATTCCTTATCATACCCCTATATCAAAGTTTGTAAAGTCTCACAGTGACCAGTGTGTAAAAATGGTGGCGTTCTCTTTATATTGATTAGTCCCGATATTAGTTACGTTAGGATAGAATAAAAAAGCCAAGATTCACTTACCACAGGGCTCAGATGGAGAATGCGGCCGTAGCAGACCTTATTCCTCCATTTTTAAGAAGGCAGTAATGTAACGGCCTGAGAAATGAAGCCATGGAAAAAAACGTTGGAAACCAGGGAGAGAGTGGGAAAAGAAAGAAAAATAAAACAAAAAACACTTACCCATCTTTGATGTTACAGTCCCACCTGGGACCACGGACAGGCATTGTTTCCCCCTGCCTTTTGACTCTGGCTGGACTTAGCATTGGTATATAAAGGGTAGAAGCCACAGGGCTAATCCCCTAACAACCTATCAGAGAACCAGGTTATATCATCTGAGTTTCCACCAGATGATGTCAGACTAACTTAAGAAACTGTGACACAGGAGGAACCAAGGACTCCATGACAAATCAATGAATTATGGATTTGAAGAGAAGCATGAAGGACGCGTGGAGTTGCCGAAAGCCCACAGGGAACACGGACCCGGGGGACACCCGAAAAGCTGATCCCCATACAAAACCTACAACTAAAGAGTGATCCCCAAGTCGTCAGGCCCCAAGGAGCTTCTCCTAAGGAAGCCCCTGCTGCCCAGAGCAGGCAGGTCTCCACAACCGAACCTAGCAAGCTGAAACCCCACAAAGAATGACCGACCAACCATCTCCCAACTCCCTCTACCACCTGATGAGCCACTCATTAGTAAAACAGAAAAAGCTTATCAATATACAACAAGAAATTAGGCGGATCCCGATACCTATAATGCCATGAAGTGAAAAAACCTTGGCCAGTTCATATAAAAGGGCCAGAGTTTTGACCAGGGAAGTAGAGAGAAGAGGAGAGAGAGACCAGGAGTGTCTCCAGGAGGAAAGCATGGTGCATAGCAAAGAGATCCAGAGGAAACCAACAACTTTAACTTGCAATCCTTTTAACTAGGGAGTTCGGGTCCCTTGAGTTTCTCCTCCAAATTCAGCCCCAGTTCATCTGTGGTAAGCATGATTTCTGGTATACCCTAGGTTAGTAGTTAGTATCACACGTTATAGTCAGTACTGTCAGAGGTACCCTTCTCTTATATCTCTAAGGCATGTTACTGTATCACACAGCTTCACACCTGGCAAGATGTAGGCCAGACAAAGTAATGATTTTATTTGTTTTTTTATGGTATTTGTGTATTGACTTATATGTAAACAAGAATAAACACTGGTTCACTGCTAAATTCTGCCTTCCCTGTTTGACACTCCATACGGGTGCCCCTCCTCTGCTTCGACCTCCAAACAAACGGAACAGAAACCCCTAGCGCTTCAGAGGGTTGAAACCCGGGTCATGCTACCCTTGCTGTTCCCCTATATCCCAAAAGTTAACGTTGCACAGCCATTCCCAATTGGAGGTGACCTTTTACATGTTAAAAGGGGGAGTGGGTAACAATAAATTTGTCTAGCCTAATGTAAAATTTGCAATTTATCTCTTAGATTTTTAAAAAAAACTACATTTAAAGAAATATTCCTTTGATGTGGACTTTTGTAAACAAAAAAGTGTGTAATAAAAATAATGCTGACCATTCTGTGATGTGAACCTGCAGTAAATAAATGCACCAGTTCTTTGTTGAGTTCTTGAAACAAGTCATCAATAACAACTAAATTGTTATATTCTGGATTTCTGGAAGCATTTTTTGGAGTTCCTTTTTCGAACTTGATTGAATTTTTAAATCCTTCAAAACATGGTTGAGCTTCAGAGTAATACCAAGTGATATTATTTGGAGATGGTCAGATCATTAGATGAGAACTCTTTACAAGTTGCAATACAAATGCAGTTTTACCTACACCACTTGGTCCTGCCACTATCAACCTGAAAGGGCTTCTAAATGGAAACAATGGTGATGATGGATGGTTATTTTCACTAATTATTCGAATAAAGGGCATTGGATTTATCAAAGGTTCTTCAGCTATTATGTTTCCAGAACTATTGAGGAATATCCTTGTCGACATTTTGTCAGAGTTTTGAATAATTAGAACTATATCCAATACCAAAAAAGTTACAACTGATGTTATTATAAAATAGGTTTCTATTTTATTAGGTATTCGCGCAAATTTGAACTGCATGTTCATGCTGTAATGAAAGTAAGCAACAAAACGGTAATAAAAGATATAAGCACAGCATTTTATTAACAAATTAATTTTAAAAAAAGAATTAAAACTTGTAAGCACAAAAGTAAAAAAAGAAAAATTGATTAATTGAGAATAACACTGTTTCATTCACTACATTGGAGAATTACATGCATAGTAGATAGAATCCATCCATATCTTATCAGCTCACTTGTCTTTCAATTCAGCAATACACCAAGAAACGTTTCTTGCAAATGGCACACAGTTTGCGAGTACTTCGAGGTGATCAAGTAAAGCAATCAGCTCATCATGTACCATTTTTTTACACAGTTCTGGATTTTCCACACAGAAATGCGGGTATACTTGCTTTCAATCTCCCACATCTAAGAGCTGTTGTTGCCAAATACAGTCATGACAGGGCCGGATGATTTGAGTTTCTCTTTTCCAACTTCCACAGCAAAAGCGAACAAGTCATCTGTCTTAAAATTTCTTTTCATGTTGTTAGACTTCTCTTGAAAGACAGTAAGTTCAGTGTGGACTATGATGTGCTTAGAGAGAGACAGAGAGAGAGAGACACAGAGAGACAGAGAGAGAGAAACAGACAGAGAGAGAGACAGACAGAGACAGAGACGTGAAGATCTTAAGCTATTTTAGTTGAGAAATATACATTTTTTTTGGTGGTTGGTAACAATACAATAATCATATCGTGGATATTATTATTAAAACATGTTCAAAACAGAAATCATGATATATAAGGTGCAATCGCATGGCTATATATAATTTTCCGAAAAGGGGTAGTTAATATTGGTGAAATGATCCTTTCTATCATTTTAATTTTTTCTGCAAAACGATAATGATCCAATGCATAAATTTCCAAATCACCCTTTCTCTCTTCATATGGAACATAAGCAATATCTGTTATAGATGCAAATCTTACATGACATTTTTGCCTTTTAATGAGATTTATGTAATCTGACAATGCAAGGACAATACTTTGTGCACAATTTAATGCTCGTTTATGTCTGTTACATATGTTTTTCTTTGTATTTTTTTTTATTTGAACATTAATTCCAATTTGTTCAATGTTTACAATTGGTATGTTTAATTTATTATGAATTTTTTAGCAAATTTCTCCACCTTTGTATTAAATCATGGCATTAGAATTATGCACAGACAAAGTATTGTAAAATTTTATAATTTCAGCTTTTAAAATATCAAAACAAGTATCATGTTCATAGTTTCTAAATTCTAAACCATGAATATGTTTTGTTCAATTATCAACTGTTGTTGTGATTTTATCTGGCAATTCCCAATAGTAGATAGGCAATTTTATGTGGTAGTTTTTAACATTTCCTTCTTTTAAAGAAAGTAAAGCACATTCTTTAACAAAAAAAGATGAGCTTGCTTGAAACCCTGGACATGAAATGATCCCACAAATGTTATCAACAGACATGACTGCCCTCCTTTGATTCACTAAGTGTAATGATTTTGTAAGTTACTATTAAGTTGGCTTATACAATTCTTGATTATTTTTTTCCCTAATTTCGTAAACTTTTTGTTAACAAAGTAATTTCATAGAATCAGGTTGACCAAATTTTTTTTAACTTTCATGTTTTCGCAATTGTTCGTTTACTTTTGTAATTTGTTTGATGTTCTTTTGATCAATGAGACCTTTTTTAAACAACAGCTAATTAACAATTTAAAGGGTCTAGGAATACCCTTTGCATTCAACCATTTTCAAAGATATGTTGTGTAAATCGAACACTTATATATATTTAGATCGAAACTGTTTACGATTGATTCAGCCCACTCTTCATTAGATGACTAGTGGTCTTTGTTAACACTTATAATTTGTATGATCATTCCATTGTGGTTTAAATTGATACATTGTCATTTCTTTGATCCATCAGATCGAATTCCATCAGCTTCTCTGACAAATTCTGGAAGGTAATTTTTTACTCTACTTAGAACACTGTTTACTCATAAGAGGAATAAAATATCTACATCAGTAAATGTATCTGTCAGACCAAACTCATAGCTAGCATAACCACCAGCAATACAAAATCTTTCATTGCAGAAAGTTAATGCAACGACAAGTTTAGATACAAAATAAGCAATTGGATGTTCATATTTGTCAAAGTTAAAATGCTTTACTTCATAACCATGATGCTCAGAAATTAAGCCTTGCATAAGTAGGAAATTGATTGACTCATTATTAATAACATCCAAAATTGATTGCTATGACATTTCATTTTTCTGCAAATTAAAAAGAAAAAAATCATTAACATTTAAGACATCTAAAACTAAAGAAAATGTTATCAGTAAGTTTAGGTCATTACTTCTGTTATGATCATGTATTTCACGTTTTCAGATCATTTAACTTGGTGATATATTGCCTGTTTGTATCTCCATCCTTTTTGGAAAAAATTGGGTTTTCAGTAGCATTAAATATTTGATAAAAGAGACATCCATTGTAATAGCTGTCTATAATTCCTGCTGTCAGAATAAGTCCCCATTTGCCTGCACTTGATCTCAGCTTTAGCTCAACAAAGTAATTTGGGGGATATTCAAAGCCTTCCTTGAATCAATCATTGTCTGTATTAAGTTAAAACCAGGCTTTATCATGCTTGAATGCTGTTCGATAATATCATATCCACCAGATTGGAGATGCTTTTATTGGAGAACTGAATGTATTTCATCCACATGATGCGTGGATGCTTGGGATTCTAAGCAATAAAAAGGAACATAAATCACCATTTGCTAGTTAATTTTATTTACAACCATTTATTTTGCAATGGTCATGTGCTAGTGACATCAAGAATAAACCTCTTGTCATCATATAAATTTAATCCTAATTTGTTCATTCTAACACTAAATATTTCATGATTGTGGCTTACAATTTGGTTTTGAATAATATGCTCATTGTGATACCTTTTCAAAGCATTGACATACATGTTATGATTAAATTTGTTTTTAACAACTTGCTTTTTTATCCCTTTTGCAGTACATTTATAACTGTTATTCCCATGTAAGATTGAGTAAATTTTTTCTTTTAATCCTACAAATTCAGCTATAGGAATACCATTTAATTCATATTTAAATTTTGCCAATCAATTTTAAATTGATCCAAATTTAAATATCCAAATGGCTTATCATTTCTTTCATGCCATTGTAAAAATTTTCAGTAATGACGTGAAATGTAAAGCTGTCAGTGTCTGTGTATAATAGTTTTAGATTGGAAATATATTTTTATTAAACATTATAATAGACACATTACATAATTAATTTTGAAATGTTCAGTATTGTAAATCCTGTGTAAATTGGCTTGTTTGAATAAACAGTCCAATGCTTCAATCGAAACACTGATAAATTTGGATCAAGAATACGAAGTCTCAAGGTTTAATTTACTTAACAATTTCTTGGCTCGTTTTTGTTTGTAACCACTTCAGTGTTTACTCTTTTTCTGTTTCTTCATTGTTTTTCCAAAAACAGAATTATTTATTAACTTGAAAAAGCCATTTTCAAAGTCATTTTTAGCTTGCTTTCTTTGTGCTATATTAAAGTCAAAATATGTTTTTAGCCATGCTCCTTGGTCAAACATAGTATCCTGATTGAACATAGAATTGCAGATTTCTGTAATGAACATTATATTTGTCTTTGTTGAGCAAATTAGAAGCTAACTTCTTTGATTTGTAAAGTTTAGGTTTTTATCGTATAATTCTTTCAATGCTTTGACTTGAAATGGTGAAAGCATCTCACCAATAATTTCTAAATATTCAACACACAAGGGATAATCATTATGGTATTCATGAAATGAAGAAGGATATTCTAAATCTACTTTTAGGGTATTCAAATCAAATTCTTTAATTTCTTTTTATGTTAGCCATTGAAACGATTTCATTGGCATTGGTTCGCACATTGCTGATGCATAAAGGGAATTACAATCCCAGTAGCCAATAAATGATAATTGTTTTTCAGGATCATAACCATTAATCATTGGATTATTTGCTCTTTTATGATAATCAATACAAATTGATACACCTCCCCTAATATCCTGCTCAATAAACAGATGCATTCCATAATCTGTCAACAACTCCAATTCAACATTTGTATACTTCAATGCAGCAGACCAAGAAAACATTGGCAATCTGTAATAATGAACAGGATATAAACCAAAATGTTTCATTGAAAAAACTCTAAAGTTCTCAAATATGTCAGCTAAAAGAAAACAATCAATATGCAAATAAAGATCATGATAATCTCCTAATGTCCTACAATCAAATGACTTCCAAACATCTGTAATGTGTTGATAATTTTCATCTGTGATATGATCATCATTCAATTGATTGCTAAAATGACAACATTTTGAACATTCTTTAACATTAAATGTTTTAAAGTTATTAAGATATTCATATGGAAAGAAACATTTTTTCCTCATGAGTTCTACTTTTTTTCGTCTTTGAAATACCACTTCACTGTGTAGCATTTTGCTTTAGGTTAATTTTCTGCTAATTTAGCAAGTGGTGCAGACAAAAATTGATAAGAATCCATAAACATCAAATCATCTACAAGAAATGCAGTATACCTTTCCATATTTAATGGAATAACTTTTATTTTGTTAGGTTTAACTTTGTTTAAAAACTCTTATTATAAAATGTCCATCATAAGATCTCAAAAAATGTGCAATGCACGGCATTTTTTTTGCTTGTTTCTTATGTTGCATTACAACTTTTACATGCTGACCCCCTGTAATTTGGTCCAGCTACATAATGATTATCATCACAGACTTTGTCATTATCATCAGCAAAATTTTCTTTACACACATATAACTGTAAGTGGCATTTTCAAAATCATCTTCATCTTTAGCATTTGTGTACATTCTGTAATGTTTCAATGAAAAAATCAATCTTTCCCCTTGTCTTTTTAAAGACATGACTAAGTCATAAGCTGCATTTTTAGATCTTTTGCATTCGTGAGCAACAACACTACCATCATACCCAAATATTACATAAGAATAAGAACAGGGTTCATGTTTCTGATAATTGTTGCTAAATTATTTTTCTGGACTTGGATTTACTGTGCCAATAGGTTTAATAAGACTTTCAAAATCAAAATATGCTAAAAAATGAAATCGCATTGTGTTGCCATATTCACAAAAATTTGATTTTGACTCATCATGTGTGGGCATCCTAACATTTACAGGTTTGTTAGACTCACACATTGTATCATGTAGGGTTCTTGCATCATGTGATCTAAATCCTTGACAACATCTCAGGCAAAAATGAGATTTATTCACACCATCCTTAGATAGCAGATAATTAATATTCTTTATTAAAAAATAATGGTTGTTGTATAACAATAAATTTATTTCTCATTTTGAGTGGGATTTGCTTATCCAAACAGGAACAATATGCAAGCTATTAAGACCCATCACAATTATCTTCAAGTCATTTGCAATTTCAAAAGAGGGAATTTCTTGAATTGATACTGAATATGTTAACATTGATGTATCAATCTCTTTTCTAGACACTTATACTTGCTAACACAATTTGCATGATTTTCCTGTGGAAATAATTTTTGCAATGACGCACCATAAAAAACATTTTTTGTCAGTGTTTTTAATATTCAAAATTGCTCCCTTATTTTGAATTGATTTAGGTAGTTTAACTAAACATCCTCCTTCATATTGTCTATATTTAGCAATATTTAAGCAAACTTTTTTAGTTTCCTTAATTCTCCAACCTGAACCCTGCTTTACATATGTCTTAACACATTGTAGTATCTTTTCAATAAATTTTTGCAATTTCTCTTTTGCATCATATTATCCCAGAAGTATGCTTCACATGTTTCCTATTGAATTGAAGGGTTTCCCTGATTATTAGTTACAGTTTTTGATTTTTCAAAATTTACATTAAGCATAGTTGAAATCGTATTCTTTCCCTGGTATGAAATATAATTTGACTAATTTCATTTATGATATTGTTGCTTATACTATTTAGAAACAAAGCAGGATCAATTATATCTGTGGCATTTTAATGAAATAACTCCATTAAGATGTGTTTCTAAATCTTTTTAAGAAATTAAATTTAACTTACATGAGCTACATTGAAAATCTTTTATATAAGCAGCATGGTTATTTGATAAATGGTTAAAAAATTCATCATATGAAGTAAAATTTGTTAAACAATGTTTACGTTTCAATTTGGCTTAGATTCAAACATCAGAGAACTTATAACCATTTACAGCCAAAATTGATGGTATGGTTTGCAATATTGTAAAAATGTTAGGGAAAAGTCGAACTGGAAAACATGCACCCTTATTTTAATTGTCTCGCATATATTATTTGCGAATGTCTATATACCATTTGGACATTCTCTTATTTTTTAAAACTTTTAAATTCCAATTATCGCCAATATCACGATAATGTAAAGTTTTAAAATCACTTTGAATTTGAGCTTGTTTCTTTTGCGGTTCTACTAATCCCTTTTTCAGCCAATCCTTAATCAAAGATTGATCTTAATTTATAGTTATCTTCTTCTTTGGTGCACCTTCTTTCTTTGCAACTGGTGTTTCCTCTTTATCACCATTATCAGCCTTGCGTTTTTTAGACTCAGTTGATTTTTGAATTTCTATTGTTTGCTCCTCATCTGACTCACTGACAAAAACTTCATTTAGGTAAGACTAAGTGAAAAAAGCTATCTCAAAAATTCTCTTCTTAGAATAAAATGAAGAAATAATAAAAATAATTTTAAATTGTAATTATTTCCTGACATTCATATAGAATGCTTAAAAATGCATCTAAAAATTGTTAATTCCTGAGAAACTAGCATAGAAGTGGTAGTCCAAACAACTTAAAAGTTTTGTTTCAAAAGAGATATATAGCTAAAAATCCTGAGAAACTAACTTAAAAGTGGTAGTCCAACCATCTTAAAAGTTTTGTTTCAAAGGAATACTAAAACTAATCTTAAAATATTTTCTAAGTTTCATATTGAGAACTTAAAAAAATTCAGCAAAACAAGCATAAAATTCTTAAAAATCCTTAGAAACTAACTTAAGGTTGTAGTCCAACCATCCTTAAAGTTATATTTCTAGGACTAAATAAAAAAGACTATGCTTACCCATAGTTGCAGAACTGCAGATGAAATCACTGTACTCGATGAGAATGATAGTTGAGAATAACGATCAGTGAAATTTGGCTCACTATATATTCACTTTTTGATCAGTCACGTGCTTGAAAGATTAAATTTAATAGCATGGGAAAACATTTGAAAAGATGTTCATAGTCTTTTTAATGACCAAATGTAGGATAGATTAAATTTAATTGGATCATAAAAATGTATGTGATACTTTGTTAATTAAGTAATGCAATGCTAGTTCGTCTTTTCATGTGTAAATGTTTTATAGATTAAATTTAATAGGTTGGGGAAATTTTGAAATGTTTTTAATGATCTAATGTTCGAGTTTAATTTCATGTGAAAAACTGTTTTAAATGGTTTTTCTAGTCTTATAATGTGTAAATGTTTGATAAATTAGATTTAATAGTTTGGGAAAATTTAAAAAATGTTTTTGATATTTTTTTAATGAACTAATGTCATGGGAAAATATTTTAATGTGTTAGTACACTGAAAGAAAAACTTTTAAACTTTCTATAACTTTTAAAATACTTATTTTTAGTTTTTCAAAGTTGTTGATAAGTGGCTCTGGAAATGACGTCCAAAAACGACCCTAGAAATGACTTTCTATATACTACTAAGACGATGTACAAATAATGAAAAATGATGTATAAGCACAAAACCAGTGTAAAAAAAGCACCTATCTCCATTTGACATCAGCAAAGCATCTACTTTGAAGGAGACTCATGCATCAATGAAATCACAAGGTGCCTTTAATCAGGATATCACCAATTATATTGTTCATTCTATGATTCTGCTTCAATCTGTGGGTAACCCCTATTATTAAGCAATTTTCGAACACTTGAGTCTCTCTGAAGACAATCAAAAAGTTCTAAGTCGTCGAGCCCTTTTGTGAATCCTTGTGGACATGTATAATTCGAAGCTACATAGAATCCAGCTTAAATTAAACTTTGAAAATTACCTTTGTACAACCGTTGATATACAGTATGTAAAATTTATATTCACCCCACCACCTTGTTCATGCTATGGATGCTTATAACATGTTTCATAATCA
>JAQGAE010004045.1:0-13444 GCA_034696685.1 Julus scandinavius
GATTCGTCAATCAAAGAATGGCGCGTTAGACTCCGGGCTTGTGTAAAGGCCACCGGAGAACATTTTGAGCACATTTTCTAATTCACTTCTGTTCCTACACTATTGTACTTTGTAATTGCCAAATTTCTTTTAATACGATGTATTTTTCACGAAGATGTGACTTTTTTTATTGGGTTCTACATTTTTATGACTCACAGTGTATATATTCTATTAAAGTAGTAAATAATCAAAACAGTACTGCTTAAAAAACGGCAAAAATTTGCCTAATAACCACTTATCATGCATTATTAGCCACACGTCATATTGGATTTTTAATTCAATAGACGCCGCCTCACTTATTCCGTTCATCTATTTCAAATAACTTTGGATTTTATTAATTTTGTAGCATTGAAAAAGCGTGTCGTCATTATCAGTTACTATGGTAATGAAAAACTGAAAATAAAATTCGGTTGAAGGGTGCCCTAACCGACAGAGGTGCCCAAGAAAGGCGGTTCGATATAAAATGCGGTGGAAATGCCAAAAATTAACCTGTTTTATGTTAAAAAAATTTTTAGATAATACGTTCCTCGCTGTTTATAAAATCCTAAATACAAAAATGGCATTAATTAAAGATAGGTGGGTGGGTGGGTTGGTGAAGAAGGGGGTTTTGACAATTACGAATTTTCCACAATGAAAAAAATAATTCAAGGAGATTTGGCAAATGAACTTGCCTAGAAGTTTACAACAATGTTATCTTCTTAGAGACACTAACATTTTCGCAAAACGAAGGCTCGAGTTATAAAAAATGATAATATTTACAATTAATCAGTTTCTTGACAATGGACCCCGAACGAAAAAAGATATGACAAATGGGAAATAACTCACGCTTTATCGCATTTTCATATAATGAGGGCCATTTTCGCGAATAATTCATAATTTCGCATATTTTTCTTCGCGACAAAAAAAAACATGTGATGATTCGAGTTGAAAACAAATGCTCCTCAAGATAAATTTTAATTATTTTTCATATTTATCAAAACTAATGAGGTCAGGATATGGAGATTAATCAAAAGTTAGAAATGTCACATTTCGGTCAAGGTATCTGGGGAATTGAATTTTTCTGCACATTATACAAACTTTATGCTCTTCATTGTAAGATAGAGATTTTCATCATTCAAAACCCCCAATTTTATCGTGTCACAACCACAAGACTGACCACATGTCAGTCTTCGAGTCAATCTTGCGTTGATTAATTGAAAATACTGGGAGAACTTTATCAATCACTCTGTCCAGCTTTATAGTCTGTGGATTTTTTTATCGTCTTTTGCAAGCGGTCACACTGTGAATCACGACATAAATAAACGTATGTAAGCCAGTAGATTAATGTTGTCCCACAACAAATAGATGAAAGAAATATCGACCCGAGTAAACCCATACAAGTAATCTAGTAGCCTCGTTGAATATCGAGTATATATGCAGTGGTTTTGTCTTTGGGGGTTCAAAAAATTAAGGACTTTCAGAACATGTTGAAAATTTGTCGCTTTTGATAAACAGCATAGGATATACCCCATTATAAAGGCTGACAACAAACATGTTTACCAAATGAGATAGAAGATTGTGTTGACCTTTCAAAGATATGAAAATATCCTAGAAATCACGTCAACATACGAAAGTTTATACAAAAACCCCAGGTGCTATCAGTTTGCTTTACTGAACGATACCAGAACACATGTTTTCTAATGACCGGTATGATATCTTGCCAATATACAATTTGAAAATACAAAATTGTTATCAACTTGTTTGAGAACTTAGTTAATAACATTAACATTCAAACGTGGGTATAAAATCTAAGCTATGAATGAGAATTACACGCTGAGTCATAAAAACGCAGAACCCATTAAAAAAAATCACAACTTCGTGAAAAATGCTTCGATTTAAATGAAATTTGGCACTTACATAGAGCAATAGTGTAGGAACAAAAAACATGTTTCGGAAATGCGACAAATCTCGGATTTTTCATTTTTAACAAGATGGGGCACCAGCGCACCGTGCTCTAGAAACAGTTGGACTGCTGCAATCGGAAATGCTACGGTTCATCGAAACCAACCACTGGTCACCAAACAGTCCGGACTTGAATTCAGTGGACTACAACATTTGGGGAGTTCTCTGGTAAAAGGTTTACAAATCGAAGATTAATAATATCGAAGACACGAAACTTTGAATTAAGAAAACTTGGATTGAACTCGAGCAGCGTAGAATCGATTCGTCAATCAAAGAATGGCGCGTTAGACTCCCTGCTTGTGTAAAGGCCATCGTGTAACATTTTGAGCACATTTTATAAATCATTTTTCTTCCTACACTATTGTTCTATGTAAGTGCCAAATTTCATTTAACTCGAAGCATTTTTCACGAAGTTGTGATTTTTGGTATTGGGTTTTACGTTTTTATGACTCAAAATGTCCATAAAACTTGAATTAATATTTACTTCAAATCGTCTGATTATTTCACAATTTACGCACAATTATGAAAATATATAGTAACAACTTATCATTAGCGAACACTTCGTAGGAGAATACGAAGTTAACCCGAGTTCGGTATAATTTAAAATTTCATATTTCATACTTGCTTTGTTTTAGAACAAACAATTTTTGAAACTCCAGTTGTAGACGAAACTGAGCTTTGCTTTTTATGAGCAAGTAAAAACATTTAAAATGGCATTTGTGATCTGAGAATGCATATATCGACACATGGTTCAACCGACCATAAGTCTATGAAACAAGTTCGTTCCCTTTAACCGAAGTTCGTTGGCATTTCCGATATTTCAGACCATATTAGAACCGTTGCACAAAGGCGAACTTTCATCGTAGTGTTTATCATTTAATGAGATGTTGTTTTATAGATGCGCCTGTGTCTTATATTCTGCCGTCGGTTTCCCTACATATTTTTAAAAATTTGGCCGTGGTAATAAAGTACTTAATTAGAAAGTTCCCATCTAGGAACAACGACACATATAAAACATTTAGGGTTTGTATAATTCAGATATTTTTGGTTTCATTCGCGTTGATGTCATTTAACCATATGACTGGGCTGTCCAAGTAAACATTTTGACAAACAAGCAACAATATGTATATCGCTGTTATGAGGGCCTTAAAACACATGTACAGTGGAACTCGGTTTATGAACATCTGTCTACGAACACAATTTGTGGTTTTGCTTTACGAACGATGCTTCAGTTCACGAACACATTTCTCTGGACCACCGATCAAAGGTCCGAGTTTCTGCAATTGCTTTACTAGTTCCTTCAGAACATCTTTGTTACGGATAAGTTTTACTAAATACGAGAAACATCAAAAACGTGTTAGAATTTCCAAGGATTTAAATTAAAATCGATATTATTTTGAAGAATATAGCCTCAATTGCAAATATGGCAAAAGTTGGTCTCTTGTTTTATCCACGCCAATTGCAGATGCAAAGAATGACAATCCATTGATGCCTTCGATTTGAGACAAATCGTATAATTAATAACAGAATAGAGTAGAATAATACACATTTTCCTAATAGAAACAATGTTTGTTAAAGAAAAATTTCTTAATCAGAATCTACAAAATGAACTTGATTCGCAGCAACGTCAGTATGACGACACCACGTGGGTGTCTTTATTTCCTATAATGTTGGAAATCGTGAATGTATACATTAAATTGCTTTCTTCTAATATTACTGTTACACTGGCTTCCTTTCTGTATTATTTCTACACATGAAGCCATAACATGCTAAAACAAAATTTTCTAGGACAAAGAATGCATTATATGGATTTACATTAATCGCAAAGGGAAAAATTGATTCAGATCACGAACTTTTCGGTTCACAAACAGGGTTCCACTGTACTTTATATAATTTCGTACTTACATGTTAGGTTTAAAATTTCTTTAAATTAAGTTTATCATATAGAGATATAGAAAATAATGCCATAATTTCCATCAGAGCAAATTCCCATATTTTGGTTTACGCAATCCACAAATTACAAATGTACATGTACGTTTTAACAATTATTTTCAATAGGATTAACTTTCGAAATTTGACCGAGGGAGTAGGTTAACATTACTTATACCTCAACTTTAACTCTTGAGTTTACCTAATTTGGGCATAGGAAAAATTCACGGATTTGACGCTAAATCGAATGAAGCAGGACCAAATTCAATAAAATTAGTCAAGCCTGCATTCCCAAATGTCAGAGCCAATTTTTTCCCCTTTGCTCGTTTAGGCCTATGTAAAATGTAGTCATTTTTTTTCTTTGTAGAAATTACTGCGTGAAATCGCGCCGCAGGGTGGAGCTTGCATGCCTGGCATATCATTTCATCAGCATTAATTAACGAGAGTATAATAAATGCATGCGACGATATACAGTACACGAAAATGTTTACATTGGCATCAACAATAACTGATGCTAGAATGGGAAATGTCAGGATTTAAAGAACCTATTTTAACTCTTAGGCCACTGTGAAGACCAATTATTAAAATAGATCCCGCCTAATGTCAGTTTAACGAATCGACCTTTCTTGTTTCCGGTTTTCGCTGATGGCAGCTTATTGTTCGACTATGCGGATTTTAGATATGGCTTTCTTTACTGTGGAAATACCGAAGAGATTTTCAATCCGGAAGTGACGAATGTATTCCCTTCCTTCGCTATCTTTATTGATAACATTGTTAACTCGCATAGACAAAGGCATATTTTATCCCAATTTTACTTAATGCAATCTTAGAAACTGTGTAGAATTTCTCACAAATGGCCCTGGTGGTTTCGTTGGCGTAGAGAAGATATTTGGCGCCCCCCCCCACATGCTTCACTACCAAAACTTGCGCCCTCTCCCACCCCCATCCTTCACTAAATAAATTCGCGCCCATCCCCTCCCCCTATCCTCCACTACCCAAATGTGCCCTCGCCTCCCCCATCCTTCACTAACCAAATTTGCGCCGTTTCCCTCCCCCATCCTTCACTACCTAAATTTGTGCCCATCACCTCCCCCATCCTCCGCTACCCAAATATGTGCCCTCCTCCCAAATGCTTCACTAACAAAATTTGTGCCCACCCCTATCCTTCACTATCCAAATTTGCGCCCTTCCCTACCCAAATTTTCACCCTCCCCACCCCATCCTCCAGTACCCAAATGTGCGCCCTCCTCCCAATCCTTCCCTACTCAAATTTGCACCCTCCCCACACCATGCTTCACTACCCAAATTTGCGCCCTTATCCTCCCCATCCTTCACTACCTAAATCTGCGCCCACCCTCCACTACCCAAATGTGCGCCCATCTTCCCTACCCAAATTTGCACCCTCCCCCACCCCATCCTTCTCTACCCAAATTTGCGCCCTTTTCCTCCAAATCCTTTACTACCTAAATTTGCGCCCATCGCCTCCCCCAACCATCCTTCACTGGCATCTGGAAAACAACATTGTGTGGTAATACTTAAAATAAGTTTATCAAGTTTCAACAATAATGATTTTAATATATATAATTTAACAAATCTATTTTAATAGTTTGGGCGCCCCCTAGCCACCGGCGCAGCTGCCCCCTGGCCCCTCTTATAATGCCAATGGGTGGTTTTGTATGGAATATCTTATGCATATAACCAGTCATGACTTCTGATGGAATTTCAATTATTTTGACACACGCAATATTCTGCTTCAAGGTTACAGCAAAATGTGCTGTAGGTCATTTGAAAGGTTGTTATACAAAGTATGCGTGAAATTCCATTAAATCAGTTATTATATCGTCCATTAACATTACTGTTAACTGTAGATTGGGCAACAGGTCATTTAACGCGTACACTGTAGGGTAAAACTTCCAATTGCCGCCAACGCCAAATCCCCCAAAGAAGAAGAAGAAAAAAATATCGGCAAAGCGATAAAATAACCATAAAACAGCTGCAAAATAACCGTCTAAAACCATGACAAATATTCAAGTTAGTGTACATACTATATGCAAATGACACAAATTCAACTTGCCATAATCAGCTTAGCATAGGAATTGAATTTCCATTTCAATCATGCCTGAGAATTGTGTTAAAAGGTAAAGGTGCGAAAATCTTTGAATAAATTTAACGAAGAGCTGTTCAACAAAACCTTCTTTAAGCTAAGGGGCGAAAATACAGGAACTTATAAATAATACTGGTTTTCAAAAAGCCAAATGAACGTTTTTAAGTCTGACAAGTTAAGATTTTATGCCTTAAAGTCATGTCAATTCAGGAGAACTTATAATTATCAAAAATAAATATTCGGCTCCAATATTAGTTAATAATAACACTATTGTCACACAACTTTAATGGAGTGATAAACTACAAATCGTAATTTAAGATCAACTTTTACATCACTGTGCTGAACTTTCAAATTAGGTGGTTGAACAATCTTAATTAAGTAGCTGGAATGTCACAGACATGTAGCATGGCATTACATTGACGCTAAGGTCACCACCTATTTGATGGTACTTGAGAGCCATTAAAAAAGGACGTCCTCAAGAGGAGGGGGGGAGAAAGTCTGCCGGCATGTGGACTGGGGGAGAGGGGGGTAAGCCTTTATGGACGTCTACTAATGATGGCATTTTTAAATTATTGAATTTTATGTTTAATTGAGTTTTAAAGGTCAGTGAAAGAGAAAATGGACACCGGAAGAAATGTTTCCCCAGTCCCAAACGTACTTGAATTTTTAAAATCAAGGAAAAGTCAGAGCAATTATGCCTAACATTGTGCTAAACACCAATTTTATGCAGGCATTTCCCTTCGAGGTCAGGACATTTCCGTTTATCAGAAAAATGTCATGAAATTGGCAGCGAGTAGTGCTTGGAAATTTATAGGATGGGCTTTTGCATGTCCCAACACATTTTCTGGACACCCTACTTTTCAACAAAATTAAGAACGTCCATGAAGGGGGGCAGGGGGTTTGGGCTAAAGTTAACGCCATGTGGTCAAGGAAGGTGGGGGGGGGCTACCTTCCTTGACCAATTCGTTGACCAAGTTTTGAAGGAATTGCGGGTACGTCGTTTTTGAATGGCCCCTTATTAGGTTTTCCTTTAAAAAGGTAGCTAAACAATTGCATTCCTATGACATTCCAAAAATTCCAACGTTAAGTTTGCCAGTGAAATATTCAAAAATACCCATTTTTAAATTACATTATAGGTACTTTTAAATGAGTGGCTAAACATGCAGCCATTAGTTGACTATGACGTTTAAAAAAAAAGAAGCGCAAATTTTAAAATAACTTACCAAAAAAAGCCAAAACAAAATTCCGTCCCAAAATAAAGGTTAAAACCGTAGATCGAAGCACTATTCGGACACACTTGGAGAGACGACTAGTTCTACCAAGGCGTTCGAGCGCCGACTTTCAAGATGGCGGCGGCACGTGCGAAGTGGCGCGTGCCATGGTTGAAGAGCGGCTCGCGCGCGGCGTGTACAGACAGAAGGAACGAAAGCGACTAAATGCCGAACAAGGTGTTGAATGACGATCTTCCGCGCATGCGCCGCGTGACGTCACCGTGCGCGCGCTAAACCACGTGGCCATTTATTCGATACTCAAAAAGCCAGCCAGTCAGTCCTTTGAGGTGTGTGTACAACAACACGAGTGGCAAGGTCTCGTCTAGCTTAAATGCGGAATTAGACAACAACGAAATAAATAAATGGGGGGGAGGGGGTGGGGAACGATGACGTAATAGGGCACGAGGGTGACTGTGTGTTGTTGCACATGGATGATAAAAAAAACATCTCCAAATCGAAATCAGCGATAATGAGAAGAAGAGGGGTAGCATTTGGATAATTGATGAGTATCGATCATTGAGTTTGACCATGATCCCTTGACCACTACACCCGTATAGATGGCGTGCGTGAGGTCCAAATCTGCATTATACATAGGAGCACTTAATGTGTTGGCAATGTATCAGAACCCCCTGTTATACAAGTATGGTACATGGTCTAATTGCCATTTGCACGAAACAGGGTTTTTATTTTAGAGGGGGGAAACCGTTGAGTTGGACCTATACAGTGATGATGATGTCATCGGCTATGAAATCGATGTAACGGAAGCGTCACCTACGCCACAGCTCATTCACACTCAAATCCGAATCCTCCGAAGAGTTGCGTGGACGTGACAAACTTTTGTAATTTCGATGTTTTCTAAAAATGTCCTACACACTCACCAGCTCTAGAAATATCCCTTACTTTGACCACACACGATCAATTCTTGATTGATGCCGGGCGTGTCAAATCAACTGTTCAATACAAAACTGTCCGTGACTGGGATCAGTCACGCCAAACATGACGTCATGTCACGCCACTCCGTGTGAAAATCCAGGCTTCAGATTACAGTATCTTATATTGATTAACTCCTTTCCAGGATAGGGCTCCAAAACCAACCAATGAGATAGTTTGCCCTTCTCTCATACACATACACCTCCTTACTGATGCGTTGACTCAAGACACAACCACTCAACCACATCAGAAGTCATGATTTCACATTACACAATCAAAAAAGCATCTTTGTTGCGTAGAAAGCATCATAGATGGCGCTGATAATTTGGTGATATTACACGATGATTGATAATATTAAGCATTTGATTTAATATGGGCCATTCAAAAAGGACGTCCCCGAGATTCTTTCAAAAATTGGCCATCATTACCCCCTATCCAGATCGTGTCCATCTTAACCAGCTCCCACTTCATAGACGTTCTTAATTTTTCCAGATTTTTCTAATTAACGTAAACTTCCTGACTTTTAAGGGAAATTCCAGCATAAAATTGGTGTTTAACACAAAGTTAGGCATAATTCCCGAGGTTTTAAAACTTCAAGCACATTTAGGAGTAGGGACACATTTCTTCCGGTGTCCATTTCCCCTTTCACTGACCTTTAAAACTCAATTAAGCAGTAAATCCAAGTAAGGGCAAAAAAGTGATTTTTTGCATTCTGCAACCGAACTTAATCCTCAGTAAATCATATTTTGCCATCAGTAATGTTGCCGTTGTTATTAAGAATTTATACAAATGGCAGCCAATGGGATTTTTGGCACAGGTCATAGAGTATGCAATAGGTTCTGGGTAATTTCTTGTAGATGATAAAACGAAATGTACTTTCTCATTTTTGTTACAAAAATAATGCGCATTTGCCAAGGGGAAATCTGCCAACGTTTCTTTTATGGGAAATGTTAATCTATGCAAATGTTTTCTGATGTCATTGACGATGCATTACGCATTTGCCTCGCAGCTCCTCCCTCTATATATTTTACTCAAATCGAGCGAGTAATAACTTAGATTTTGATGAATAAGGTAAATGGATGAAAAATGCACAAGGAGCAACTGCAAACTCTACAGTTTTTCAAGTTTTACATGTCACAATTGAGACACTAACTTACATTAGGCCTTCGCTAACAACGATGATACGAATCTACACACAAATCATGAGTACTATGAGTCATTAAAAAGTAGAACCCAATACTAAAAATCACAACTTCGTAAAAAACGCTTCGATTTAAATCAAATTTGGCACTTATATTGAACAATAGTGTAGGAACAAAAAAGAAATTATGAAATGTGCTCAGAATGTTCTCCGGTGTCCTTTACACAAGCCCGGAGTCTAACGCGCCATTCTTAGATCGATGAATCGATTATACGCCGGTCGAGTTCGATCCAAGTTTTCTTAATTCGTAGTTTCGAGACTTCGATTTTATTAATCTTCGATTTGTAAACCTTTTCCTGGAGAATTCCCCAAATTTTGTAGTTCACTGGATTCAATCCGGACTGTTTGGTGGACAGTGGTTAGGTTCGATGGACTGTGGCGTTTCCAGTAGCAGCAGTTCAAGTTTTTTCTCGAGCACGGTGAGCGGTGCACCGTCTTGATGAAAAATGAAAAAATCCGAGATTTGTCGCATGTCCGGAACAAGTTTTTTGTTCCTACACTTTTGTTCTATTAAGTGCCAAATTTCTTTTAAATCGAAGATTTTTTCACAAAGTTGTGATTTTTTTTATTGGGTTCTACTTTTTTATGACTCATAGTGTGCATTGTAGTTGCAGATTCGGAATAAACATTGGAAATATGACATGGTACTTTTTATTACTATACATTATATAGTCTATTTCTGCAGATTTAAACTTCAATCTTTACAATGGTGAAACATGTAAGTTAGGAGTGTTACTAAGAACAAATCTCTTAAACGTCACCCCAGTCAGTCGTACGTCATTTGAAATTGCATAGCCACATACCATTTGTCAACCACGTCTTACACCAAAAATATCTTACAAGTGTCTAGTTTGGTTTCAATTTCAAAATATTTTGGCAAGTTTTGGCATGTTTTAGATTTAAAAGCACTGTTGTCTAGAACAACATCTAAGTTAATCTTGACAAAGTACTACTTGAAAATATCTGTAATATACCAAATATCTAGAAATATAGTTCGCAATTTTAAAACTTAGATGTTTATAAAAAAAAGTATTAATAAAAAAATAATTAAGTAATGCAATGTAGATAAAAGTAAAATATAGTATATGCAAATACTCAGAAATTGGTTAAAAGATTCATATTGCTTTCTGGGAACAGGAAATAAATTTAATTCCTATGAATATATAGAAAACATGTTTTGCATATAAAAAGAACATGCAATTATAATACATTACTTTCATATTAAATTTGAAAAAAATGTAAACAGTTAATTAGGCATGTTGACTATTATGTTTTTCTTACGACATTATGCTACGCGGAAATGTCTTAATCGAATAAACAAAAGCTTTTAGAAATTTCTATAGAAGCTTTTTTTTTCCTAACTACATAGTTAGGAGAAAATGTGACTTAGTATATTTACACTACATTTGCAACTAAAAAAATAAAGGAAGACGTTATGAAATAAAATGGAAGGTTATTAATAATCAAGGATGGGCTTGTGTATATATAAATAAATTGACTATTATTTCTGATTTGATTAGGGGCCATTGAAAAAGGACGTCCCCATGATTTCTTCAAAAATCCTCCCCCCTTCACCCCCTGTCCACATGGTACCCCCTACCCCTCATAGACGTTCTTAATTTGTTTTGAAAAGTAAGGTGCCCAGAAATGATGATGATGAAAGGCCCATCCTATAAATTCCAAGCACCCGCCTAACTACCAATTCCACGACATTTTTCCAGATTTTTCTGATAATTTCAAATTTCCTGACCTCGAATGGAAATGTCAACATAAAATTGGTGTTTATTACCAATTTAGGCATAATTTCCGACTTTTCCCTAGGTTTTAAAAATTCAAAAGCGTTCGGAACTGGGGACCAATTTCTTACGGTGTCCATTTCCCTTTTCACCAACCTTTAAAATTTAATTAAACGGAAAATAAAAAAACTGAAAAATACCATTATTAGTGGACGTCATAATGGATACCCTCCCCTGTCCACATCACGACGAACATAGGCCAGCAGACCCGGTACTTAAAACAGTAATATTCAGGAAAATACTGATGTTCAGTTATGGAATTTTCAGAAAAAACATCCTTTAATCTCCGTTTCAGAGAAGACTGGCTTATTCAGCAGTTCTTCAAATTTCCTAAATATGCAACAGACGTAGAGTAGCCAGTATGCATTTCTTTTTGACAAGAGGTTGACTTTATGAACAGAAAATCTATAACAAAACCATACAGACAAACACACGCACGCATAATATCCATATAGGAATAATGAGCTACTAGATAAGAGATCGTAACACAAGTAGGGGGGTCTCTACTTGATCTAATGCAATTTATGATAATAAAAAAGCGTGCTCTATCACGAATTACGAGTTTCATGTGACCACGTACTGTTTCAGTTAGGTTTTTTTTCTCTATCTGCTCAGATGAGATTGCGGTTTGAGTGGAAATTGACCGAGAGTTTGGTTCATTTGGCGAGCGAACCAACAATCAGGATGCTGGCTTTTGCACGTCCATTAACCTATAACCCAAAGATATGAGATATGAAGAGACCATAATGGATATATAGCATCTTCTCAGAAAGCAGTCACAAAGTTAGCAGCAGTCGGAAATGATTGTGGAATTCGGGAGAAACCTCTATAAGTTGGACGACGAAAAACAAAGTGCTCGAAATAAAGAGATGACACTTGCCTACATTTCAGTTATTTAATTAAATGAAGTTTGAAATGTGTAAATACCAACCTAAATTGGTAATTTGTTAACACTATACAAGATGAATCTTTTCAAAGTCTTGAGAAAAAAATAGTTTATATATGATTTCTGATTTCTTTGAAAGAAATCTTATTGAAGAAAAATGAATCTTTACTTATTCCGTGAAATCTACTAAGATTGGAAATGTCATCACATTTTTGGGGGAAAGGGGCGGGGGGATAAAGTCCAGAATCTTGGGGTGACCTAAATAAATCGCATTTTAACGTAGAAAAATCGCACTTTTAATGCAAAATTGTGAAATTTCTAAAGCAGAAAATTCGCACTTTATTTACCAAAAATGTATTTTTATATTAAAAAAATCACAATACTAATGCAGAAAATTTGCGTTTTTAACTCAAAAATCGCACTTTTAATGCAGAATAATTGCATTTCTATTTAAAGCTGAAAAATATAACTTTGAATGCAGAAAAATTGCATTTCTAAACACAAAAATTGCACTTTTAATAATAATAATATATATATTTTGCGTATAAGAAAAATCACAATTCTAATGCAGAGAATTTGCGTTTTTAGTTTAAGAATCGCACTTTTAATGCAGAATAATGAAGAAAAATGTATGTTTACCTAAGAAAAATCACAATTCTAATGCAGAAAAATTTAACTTTTACTGCAAAAAAAAAAAAAAATATTATTTCTACCTAAGAAAAATTGCACTTTAATTACAAAAAAATTGCGTTTTTACCTGAAAAAGTACACTTATAAATGTATTTCTAGATACGTAAAATATTTATCAGATTCAGCTTGAAATTTGTAAAATTTGTCAGATTTGAGGTGGGATTTGTCCTCAATATCCCCTCCCTTTCATCTATATGGTCTTGCGTGAAATAGTATTAAAAAAATTACGATTTTCAGCATGTTAAGCTCATATCCTCCAACAAATGCAGTGCCCATCTTAATGAGGGATGAAACAATGGAGGTTTGGTCGTCTATATAAGAACAATGATCGCAATTATCGAGAAACATCGTCCCCTATAAGCTGCTGTCCAGATCTGCTTGATCGGTTCGCTTAACGAGTTATTTTGATGAATTTCGCCTTGTTATTGGTCAGTTTGGGAGAAAGTTAGCGCAGGAATTATTGACCAATGAAATAAGCATCTAGCCAAGGGTCATCGTTTATCACGAGAATAGCCTTCACCGAGCAAATTATGAGAACTATTGAGCGCTGGATTTAGCACGAAACACACCAGAGCTAGGTCGCGATAATGACGTCATAGGGCACGCTGCCAATTAAGGTACTGGAGAAAAATTTACAATGCAGGTCCTAACGAGCTC
>JAQGAE010004046.1:0-13442 GCA_034696685.1 Julus scandinavius
TTTATTTAATCTCTTTTGGTTTGGCTGGAATTGTGTTTTAAAATTTCACCCATTGAAGGTGATAGGATTGTGATTCACCTTAAGGGCCATAAATCGAAAAAGTGCCATAATTATAAAAGGCAGCCATATAGCAAATTATAGGTGTAATTAAAAGTTATCTAACTTTCTCAAAATAAATCCTTTTTCAATGACTATCCCAGGTATTTCTGACAATTTAGGGTTTTCCAGGTCTAGGGAAACCATGGAAACACATTTATTGGTATTCCAATAAATATGCTTCGCATAAAATTTTGGCCTCTATGCCTTCATTAGGTGTCTCACTCGCTAAATATCCTGTCTACGGTAACTAATAGTTAACCAACAGAAAAATCTTAATTAGTGCTTCTAGAACATGTGCAAAGGGTCCTTACGCAGGCTCCAACTCACAAAAACACAACATATACAACCATTTGAAGATGTTGAATAAATTAAACTAACGCAAAATTTGATAGGATACAGTACTTGATTGTAAGCTCATATATGCCATGTG
The DNA here is from genome assembly GCA_034696685.1 of Julus scandinavius. NCBI lineage: Eukaryota > Metazoa > Arthropoda > Diplopoda > Julida > Julidae > Julus > Julus scandinavius. The sequence continues at coordinate 530 of JAQGAE010004046.1, forward strand.
GTAACTGATCCTTGAACATTGTCTGCGAGTGATCTATACGACGATACAGTTTGCGGAAAGTGGGAAGAGCAGCTGTTCTCATCCAAACAATTAAATCCTCATTTTGAAAGCCATTGTTGGTTGGATCCTCGGGGTCCAGCTGAGTAACATTCTTTTTCCAATTTATTGGATGGGCAAAGTCGGAGAATGCTAGAGTAAAATATGTTTCATTACCTTCTGTTTTTTTTTAATTTAAAATTATAAACGCATGCAGGCTAAGGCCATAAAAGTGGCATATCAAAACAAGAGTAAAATAAAACATTTGATTAAAAAATGTTTCCGACAAAAGTTGTTTTATTTCGAAAGACAAATTATGTCCCTTTCTTTTTCCCTCGGAAACAAACAACGTTCACCAAAATTATTTTAATCAATATAAATTGATGCAAATTTTCCAGAATAAAATAACACTTACCTGCATCGAGATCTCCAGACGGGTTTCTAAATTTAACGTTTTTGTCAGTTGGCCAGGCAATGCCAGTGTCAATTACAGGTACAGTTGTCAAAGACTCATCGACAACATACTTTAGGGTTAACGTATCTACAAAAATGACAAGTGAAATGATTTTTCAGATTAATAAGACAATATACCTAATGCCGGCATGCAAATGTATTGAAATCACCATTAAAGAGGCTGTTAGCAATGGCGCCGCAAGGGGCTATTGGAGTCTTGGGACCACCAGGAACGGCAGGTTCCAAAAATGCAAAGGGATCGCATTCGCTCATTTTTGAATCCAAATGCCCCAAAAGCTGGTTGTCATCTCTTGATTTTACATATCGCCGATGATTTTGATAGAAATTGCTCAGACCATAGTACATGTAAACATCTCCCTAAAAACAACAATGCCTTTTATGCTTTAACATTCTTGTTTATGGAACAAAAGTATATATTGCCAGTTATTAGCGTTTATGTAAAATATTCTTTACAAAAATAATAAGAAATAAGTAAAACAATTACCTTAAACGTTTCAGTTAAGTTAAACCTTATCGTACAAGTGCAGTCTGGTGGATTTGATTGTTTTATGACTTCGGCACACATTTCATTATTTTGATTTGTGCAAGATGTGTAATCGTACACAAATTCTTGAACCTACAAGATTAAAAAAATACTAACAGATTGCAAAGCTGCCTCGAAAATACCTGTCACATGATGATTATCATTCGAGGCACCATATTTACCATATTTGAGGAGATCAGAAGGCCTATGCCAATTGGAATAAACGCTATCCCAACTCCGAAAAACATAGGCAATACAGTGCCAGCGGTTAGAATGGGTTGCCATGCTTTCAGACGCTGCTGCTTGAAATTACTATCTGCAAATAAAATGTAGAACAGAGTTCATGTAATAAATATAACACATCACACACATCTTCAAAAACTACATTACGTAACACATTAAAGAAATCTGATGTGGTGAGAGGCCCTTACTGCAAGTGTGTGGATATCAACTTGATACGACAAGTTCAGCTTGGCCTTACAACGTACATGTATACTTGTAAAACAGGGTTATACAATACAATTGGTATCAAGAAATTCCATTTTCACACATTTTACAAACTCCCACTATCTGATTACATAAATATTAAATGAATCAGAAAATCCATAGCATAGCAAACAGTGAACCGCAGCGGTGCCAGTGGTGTACTACCAAATATATATATATGCCAGTAGTAAAATATTTTCGTCTAAATTGCATCGTAGTTTTGCTTATTACAATTGCATTAATATAAAAACTTTATACAGTGGAATCTGTCTAAATGCATCCCGTGTAAAAAAACTCTCTAAAAGCATAAAATGTGCCAGTACCGACTTGGGACCCGTGTATAAACGAACCTGCCTAAAAGCATGTTTTCCACCGGTCACAAGAATATGCTTTTAGACAGGTGAGGTTCTATCGTAATATGCGTGTAAAAGGATTTATTTTACTGCAAATATTAAACCTAAGCAAAAGACACGCATTAAAAACCCGCATTATCGAATGTTCTGCAGTCTGAAAAAGTTTGAGAACCTATGATATAGTCACCCGTAAAGATGACCGTAAAGTAAATTACCGTATTTTACGGACTAAAAGACGCACCTGAATTGTGGAGGCAATTTTTTTTGAAGAAAAGTGTCTTATAGTCAGTAAAATACGGTAAATAAAATTTATAATTTTATCACAAATTACTTGACTTCTGAATATGTACAAAAGTACATGCAATTTCTCTTACACACACACTATATTATTTAATTATCCCTATTTTTGGTTTGAACATTCCCTGGTTCCATTCCCAACAGGACCATTTTCTTTTATTATAATCTTCTAGTACACAAATTGTAAAAAAAATATTAATGTACATTAAGATTGTAAATAAAAACGACAAATAGAGAAAAGGACCATGTTAAAAATACAATGCTAATGGCTTATACGCCGCCAGAGGGTGCTGAACCAAAGTAAAACTCATAAAATTGATTAACTAATCGTGCGTCTTTTGTATCTATCATAGATTTCTTTTGAATTAACTCATCAGGGATGAATTTTATCAATTAGGCTCAGAACAATGATTTTTATAATTTAGGCTCAGCTAGAACGATTTTTTATCAATTAGGCTGAGATAGGAGAGATGGGCTAGGCACAGGAGCCACGCCTGATGTGATTATACAAGCATTATGATTCTTTTCAGTATCAATGGTCATAGATTTTGAAATTGACAGTTCCGTTTTCTAAATTAAACAAAGTTAAATGCTAGATCACATTTCTTGTAATATACTTACACAATCGAAATATTTCTTCATAATACATTCACAGACGTTCTTGAAAACAACCAGCAATTAAAAAACTTGGATACACTGGCTCATGTAGATCCAATAAATTCAACAATCCACTATATTTTTTTTCTAACAGGAATATCTAACACTTTCACTTCCTTCCTCCTTTTCTGGACTGAAGTTCGCTCCAAAAACAAAGTTCCACATATGCGGTGTGGAACTAGGGGGGATGGGTCTCACACGCAGTAGTTCTAGAACATGAATTCAAAAGTATACGGAACATGACAAATCATGTAAATAGCTACCGATAAGCGGGCTCGCTCGTGCATAAAAGTGATGCCTGGGAAAGCGTTATAAAAGTGAGTTATACCGGAAATAAATTCTCCAACCATAAAACTGTGAAAGATAGATATATTAAACAATACAAGCTTATTTATCAGAATATTGCCAATTTCTCTGCATTTCAGTCACACCATGGTTACATATCCCTGACCGTACTTGCCAGAACAAACGGCAACGCTATTTACAATAGCTACACGTGAAGTTGGAAGTAAAATGATGTTACTATACTGAGGTGCAGTGCTAAACGTTCATAAGCTACAAGGGGGCGTTGATCCAAAAGAATAGCACCTACTACTTAGGAATGAAAAGCTACACGAGCCACCATTATGGCACTGTCGCTGTTCCAGTGATATGCCGGTAACATAAAAATCCCAGCACATTTAACATTTTGGCAAACGGTATCATACCACAAGACCTAAAACATTTCCAACAACATGGCCCGTAAAGGTGCGTTTCCACGTGAGAGAAACTCTCCAAATGCTCTCTATAGCAGTTCTCGATGTAGCACGTGCTACTGTTCGAGAGCTGTCACAGATAGCAGCTCGCAAAATACGAATCATGTTCGATTTTTGAGAGAAGATGTCGAGATGCTTAAGTTTAGGATTTTTTAATGTTTAAAACTAAGTTTGGGAAATTTTGTGGAATACGAGATGCACGACAATTAACTCGCGAGAGTTAATCTCCGATTGGAACGCACCTTAAGACCTGGTTTAGAATTTAAACAGAAAAAGTAATAAATGCAATAATGAGGGCTCAATTTCTCATTATGTAGCTTAGTCTAGAGGCGTGTTTTTTTATAACTAAATTAAAAACATACCTCAAATTGTCACAAATTAAGGAAGTGATTTTGCTATCCAGCTAATTAAGTATATCACCAGCTCGCCAAAGCCATTATGACGATGTGAACAAAGTGTGCACTCAGCACTGATTTGGGTACCAGATCGCTATAATTGCCAATTAGCATTATTTGGAATCTGCAACATCTGGTGTTATTCAAAACTTTTAACTTTGCATTTTCACAATGGCCACGTCCATTTCATCAAAAAGTGGCCATGTTTTTGATGCATTATGAAAAGCCTTGCAGAATGTGAAGTTCTGTAGCCAACTTTCTGCAATGCAACAATAAAATTACCCTTTCTAGAATATACAGGCAAGCTAATTGTGGAAATGCCATGCTTTTGGTTAAAAATGGCTTTAGGGCATACCAAAAGTTAGTGACATCTCAGAATTTTACATCCCATTAAATAGCAGGTTAAAATATGCTGCCATGCTTCTATGGTCATACGTATATGTAACTATTTAATATTATCCACCATACGAAAAGCGCGAGACTGAGAAATGTCACCTGGGTGTGACATTCTGCTTTAAGGGGGCGTTAATTTGAAAATCTGTCAACACATTTCGACAATCAATGCCAAAGCATTTACACTAGTGGTGATGATTAGGTGACGAGACAATCTGATGTCAAACTCTGCCATTCATATATTAAAAGACTAAAGAATTTTACACATCTTGCTGTCATTAGTAACCGCCTTGAACAGGCTTGTGTAGGGTAGTATACTATCAAAATCCTTCATAAAAGATAACAAAGTAAACAACTGTGAAAAATAACATCAAATTCACCGAATACCTTTTAATGTGTAAAGTGTCATTTACCACACTACTGCCGATTTAAAGCTTTCAGTTTTAAATGATTATTTTAATGCCGGTCAACCAAGAAACAGCTAGTTAAGCTACATTTAAAATTGTATATGACATTTACTAATAAAGGCAATTTTACTAGGGAAACTTATAACACGTAGGTCCTTCACTAACAAAATAGGTTAACTATAACTTTTGAGAATTCCACATTGGTAACATTCGTTATGACCCAAAACATAGATTATTTTAGGTATGATTGTTATAGCTTGAAATACATTTTCGTCGCACTGCTGAACCCTATCACGTTTGTTGAATTATTTACACTAAATGTTGTGACAACTAAGTGCTACAACACCCACCTGAATGCTAGGCACTTCTATTTAATCAAAGATTTTAGATTAAATTGGACAAAATGAATGATTCAAGAATAGTAGAAGCATGCCAAGCAGTACTGACAGAGCTAGTGACAAAAACGGCGCCGAATTAAACTTCTGGGTCGGCCACACCCTTGCGTCAACAAAAGAACAGCAACATATCTATTGCTTTTAACGTCGCAGATACCATATTTTGCAAACGTAATAGAAGTTCAAGCTTGGCAACGCAGTAATCTTTTTATTACAATCGATTTAGTTAACAAAATCATAGCTATGACGGACACGACCAAAATACTTGTTTAGGGGAACACTTACTAGAAGGTTTCTTGCTTTTCTGAGGTTCTTCAGAGGATGGTGTAGACATTTCTTTAAGATTATGATTAACGGCTTATACTAAAGTAAATACGTCACTTAATTAAAGTACAAACGAATAAAATCTAATAAACGAACTATCAAAATGTAGTGAGGAAATCAACATCCCGAAAATACAAATGGCAGCCAAAATTTCCCTTTCCTATGGCAGTGTTACAACTTAACGTGGACAATTTAAATCAACATTCAAATGGAATAAATAAAAATAAAGCACAATAAAATAAAAATGTACTGCTATTACAAATATAATAAAAAATAAAAATACATTCAGACTTGAAATAATAATGTATTATAAATAATTAATAATATTATAATTAGGGTTTGAAGAGAATTTAAGAAATACACGACCTGCAACTCGGAATCACTGCAATAATAATTCCCAAAATGCACTAGTTTATAACAAAAACTATAAAAATGAAAATGATGATTTCGTGGCAGCCGAAATGATGTAAGATCTTCATTCCAAAAATGCCAACGATACGGGTAAGATCCAAATTGTTCAAGTTCTTTAAATTATTAAGATAACAGTGCAATCCATATTGTTAGAATCCAATAATAATAATGGTAGAAGACGTCATATTACTCTTATCATGCAAATTTTAAGGTACACTCCAATTGATCTTGTATAATGGGATGCGATTATTAACCTTGATAATTAAATATTTTTTGCTTAATTACTGATTCATAATACCTATTGGCTGTTTAGGAATATTATGAATTGGCAACGTGTCTGTTTATCGTGAGAATTACTATAATTTGAAGCAAAGGTACCGACTTGGAAACGGTTGATTAAATAAATTGAATTAAATATCAAATTTCAAATCAAGCATGTAATATCGATTTTCATTTTTCAATTGAATGAAAATTGTCAAAATAATGGGATCCCATATTATGGTTTCGTTAATTTCTCTTAATTCACAGGACCATATGCTGATTATGTTAGTTAGATGCCACGCCCATTTTAATTCAATAATATTGATAAATACAAAATTTGCAGTATAAAAATTAAGCACATGTGCTGTACCTGGAAGGTCGATGATTTCATAAAAATGACGTGTTTATATTGCTTATTTTCAAATAAGATAAGCTTTGACAAATTTTAATATTGGGGTTGGGTGGGGTGGATGACACTTCTCGCTATACCCTTTTTCGCTTAAAATTGTGAAAATCTCATTTGAATATCAAGCAGTTGAAATCCTTTGAAATTTTTTTTAAACAGAATTATCACTAAGTTTTATTTTTGATGACTGGTTTAATTTATAATGACAGCTGAAGGTTTTTAAAGTTCTGACAGATTAAGTCAATTATACTGTTGTGCTAAGCTATGTTCAGAAGAAAACTTGTCATCTAATAAATCGCAATTTCATTTACTTGTATGTTTAAAATAGTTTTCTGCAAAACAAAGTCAACATCTATTATTTTTAACAATTATGACGAGTTTGTGATCATTAAATTTCTATTAAAAATTACAAATTGAGGTTCTGACAACATTCCAATCACATCTGATTACAAAACATACACATCATAGTTGTTCATGGTTTGCTATTCTCTCCCTCCCCACATTTCACTATTTTCTCTTTACATCTTACAGTTATGATTAGTAAAAACAATTAAGCCTTTCATTACTTTTATTAAACTATTCTTAAGTTCCATTTCCATACATCTGTTTTATGTAAAAAGTGGCATAAAAACGAAATGTCACTGTGACAGACGTTGTGTCATAAATGTCATAACAAAATTTAATGAAACAGACAATAAAGTAGAACCTGTCTAAATGCATCCTGTGTAAATGAATAACCTCTCTAAAAGCATAACATGTGCCAGTCCCGACTTGGGACCCGCATGTATAAATTAACCTGTCTAAAAGCTATTTTTCACAGGTTCCAAATGTATGCTTTTAGACAGGTTTTACTGTACGTGGGAAAGAGAACAGATTTTTTAATTATCGGAAATTTGTAAATATGCATTGTAATGGTAATTTGAAAGCAAAAAAATAAATTCCAGGAAAGAAGGGTAAATGTCTATTAGTTGTCCCATTTTCTTAAGAACCCCTCTGTGTAAAACTTGTCTACATAAAACTTGAATATCTAAGCTCTACATCCTCACAACAATCATTCTTGAAATTTGAAATACCTGTATCACATATTGAAATTAGTCAAGGAGAACAGCTACAAATAAAAAAAATCCATCATTGTTATTCAGCACGATTTTTCAGCTCTGATTTTGATATCTGGGATCTTAAAATAGAACGGTATACATATTTTGAAAAACTCCATGGCCAAAATAATAATTCAGTTACATGAACACAGTTTTTTCTTACAAATTTAATTCAATTGGACATTTTTTAAATCCGTTCTGTTCAAAATTACAGAATGTATACAATAATTCTTATCATTAAAAAAACTATAAAGTTTGTTAATTTTGTGTGATTTAATTATTAAGAAGTTTTACAAACAAAAAAAAATCTTATTCAACTTGTACACACATGACAAAATTGCTAATAAAGCTTAGGGGCCATTCAAAAAGGACGTCCTCAAGATGTGGGTAGGGTCTGCTGGCATGTGGACAGGGGGAGGGAGAGAGGGGGTAGCCATTATGGACGTCCACTAATGATGTTATTTTTTAGGTTTTGGATTTTCTGTTTAATTAAGTTTTAAAGGTCAGTGAAAGGGGAAATGGACACAACAAGAAATGTGTCCCCAGTCCCAAACATACTTACATTTTTAAAACCTCGGTAAAGTCGGGAATTATGCCTAACTTTGTGTTAACACCAATTTTATGCTGGAATTTCCCTTCGAATTTAGGAAATTTCGGTTAATCAGAAAAATCTGGAAAAATGTCGTGGAATTGGTAGCGAGGTGGCTTGGAAATTTATAGGATGGGCCTTTGTACGTTCCATACAAATTTCTGGACACCCTACTTTTAAAAATAAAATTAAGGACGTCCATGAGGGGAGGGGGTGATGTCTGAGCTGAAATGGACACCATGTGGGTAGGGGGCCAATTTTTGAAAGAATATCGGGGACGTCCACTTTGAATGGCCCCTTATTGAAACTTTTCACTATTCCCAGGCCAACTAGTATTTTTTTTTCCTTTCTGGTTTGGGAAAAAAGCACGTACTGCCAATTAAATAGCTCAAAGGAACATTCCATATGTCCACCGTCTACCTTATCTATATGTTCCCTCCTTAATTTCCTTGAAACACTTTTCCATGTTAGACCCACATTCTTGTGCATTTTGTGCACGGAGAATTGTAGACTGAAATGTTTTAAAATGTTCAACCAATATAATCTCAAGGCCTGCTGTTAAGAACGGAAGTAGGTCAATCTGTACTATGGATCACTAATGCCATAATTAACCTTGGTAAACAGACCATTTCCCTATTTTTTTTTCTTCTAAAATTAACAATTCTGTGGACCTATTCTAATATTAGAAATTGGATTTTCCACTAGAAAATGATCGAATCTAGTTATCTCTAAAATCACATTTTTATTTGTATTTGATTGCTACTGATACATTTCTGTAATATTTCCAAGATAAGTAGTGACATAGAATTATTTTTTAATGTACCATGATCAAACATGGTATATATATATAAAGGAACCTAGTATTTGGCCTATATGGCGACTCCTAATCCGAAAATTTAAATATACCCACACACAAAATTTCCATGATAAGTAATTTATTTATTCTGCTTCCATCTGATATGTTTTTCATATTTCGTATTTTTAATTAAAATGAAATTTGAGATTTTTAAATAAATTTAAATTGCAAACATGGAAACATTTAGAAAATTAGAAATCTTAAAATTATGAAAATTTAGCAGCCTATCTGATCCTGGAGAAATTTTCGATTGTATATATTTTCATTTCTCAAATCAGGCATGCTCTTTGGGGCCATTCAAAAAGGACGTCTCAGAAATTCCTCCAAAAATTGAAGTTTTAACTTGGAAAATATAAAGCAAATTCAGCTATATGTGCATGACTAACCCCTAAATAGCATTTTAAAACTCTTCCTTCCTTCAAATGTATATCGTATAAGAAAATACCAGTTTTGTTTAAAAAAAAATAGTCAAAGCAAATTGTTTCTAATGTCCTTAAAATGTAGTCTGTTAATTTCAACAGGTTATTATTTGTGTTTACCCCTCGCTATATTTTGAGGACATTTTGATAAGTTTTCCTTGATATTATCTGCAATTACATTTTCTGTGATTCAAAAATCAAACAAAAATATTTGTTTTCCACTCAAATTAAATAAGATTATGATCGATTTAGTCCAAGACATCGTTATAGTTATCTAGTTAAATAGACTGTAAATCCCAGAAAATTGGCAGCACTTAATATAGTGATGTATTTCAAGAAAATACTCAAGTTTTGTAAATTGTGTCTGCTCTGACAACATTTTAAAATAAATCTTTGAGAAAGTACTAAAAAGATAATTATCTTATCTAATACTGTATATCCTAGTATTTTTACTGTTTTTCTATTATTAGTAAAATTCTGGCGAAAATGATTATAAGCCTTCTTAAGATTACTAAAGTTTATACGACTGAAAATTATCTTGCTTTAATTGGAACAATTGTTTTATGGTGTCATACTTTCATTTTTCGATCGTGATTATTATATCTAACAGCTAGTTTAGGAACATAAAAAAGAGGGTTGATCGTTAATAAGTAACAATGTTACATTTTTAGCAATAATTTTATTTTTTATGCTGAGAAAGGGCCTTGAAAAGGGCCGAATAAGTGCTTTACGTGAAGGCTGGTTGATCCAACCGGAAACATCGAATTCTGCGGATGTGATTGTGCGCATGCGCACAAACTGATTCTTTCCGAATTAGTCTCGTTCTGAATTCCAGTTTAAAATAAACAGTCAAGCAACACAAATAAAGCTAATCGACATCATAAATAAACTTAATAACACAATAATGATTAAGAAAAAGTTTACTGTGTGATTGATTTACAGTAAATTTCACGCCATTTTTAAAATTATGTAAGTGTTGTATCGTTTTAGTAATAGTAGGCTATTTTTTGTTTTTATGTTTTTTCGCAAAATCTATGCTTTGAAAACCAGGGCAGATGAGAATTAACAACATGCTGTTTGAAGTAATGAGGTCAACGAGAGTGCCCAGGCCATTGTTTAGGGCCATGGGAGAGTAAAACTAGGGAAATTTAGATAAAGAAACTAACTAAACTTTTCCTGGATCTGGTTGCTGAGCAGTGATTTAGTGTGGCGTTTATTTTAATGTTTTTTTTAAAGTGTAACGATCTGTTTAGTGGTGCCAAAATCAATTAGCAGATCACGAGGTGGTTGAGTGGATTTCCAAAAAAATGAAAATTTGGACATCCTTCATTGAATTGTTTTCACATCTCATTGTTTATCAGTTAATCTTTCTGTAATTTTTGGAAAGTGGAGTTGGTATCAGTCCATCCCTAAATAAATTCAAGAGATAAGATTTAAAAAAAAAGGACTTCGGCAGATAATTTTTTTTTGTAATTTAGAAGAGTGCAAACTCCATTTTTATACTTCGATTAGAAATTACAAGAAGGGTTGGTATCAATATCATACCCACAAGTTGTTGATAGTTTCTTAGGTCGAGGACTTGGTCTTGTTTATGCATTGGGAACATTTTCACGCCATTGGAGAAACTATTAACTGGTTATCTAATCTCAAGAATAACACCAGCAGCATTTTAAGAAAACGTTTGGTTGTATTTATTACTTACTATCATAATATAATTGATAACGGCAACATTTCCATTCTGGTACAATCAGTTGTACAATCTGAATTTTCAAGTGGTTGATCAGATAAAAACAAAAATTAAGTCAAATAAATGCCTATTGGGATTTTTGGTATTTTTCCTATCCTTCCTAGCTGTGACATTTCCTAGATTTCCAATGAAATATTTGGCAGTAATTTTATTGGTGTCAATCTGCCCATTGTTCTCAACTATAAATTCCAATTTTTATCATTGCGCAATTTTACTGGTTGTTGTGCTTACTACACAAGCTCATAATTTCATGAAAGGACCTCATGCTTGGGAGCTGTCCGAGGATATGGTCAACTTAAGTCAACTTATTATAATACAGAGTGGAAATCATTTTAGCTTAAAACATGTTTCAAAACTATCTATGGGAACCTGTTGAAGTGTCTTACTATGAAACTTGTCTATGAAACTTTGAAAAAGTTGAGTTTTCAAAGACTTAAGCTTTTACTTGATATTTTCCATATCGCAAACAATTTGGAAGTTGATCATCATACCAAGCGGTATGAATATGGTAGAATAAACTAAGTTGCTGTTCAAAAACTACTCAAATTTATGTTCCCCATCCTTCATTACCCACATTTGCACTCCCTCATCCCATCCTCCACTACCCAATTTTGCGCCCTTGTCCCCTCTCCCATCCTCCACTACCCAAATGTGTGCCCTTTCCCTCTCATCTTCCACTACCCAAATTTGCACTCCCTCATCCCATCCTCCACTACCCAATTTCGCGTCCTTGTCCCCTCTCCCATCCTCTACTACCCAAATGTGTGCCCTTCCCCTCTCATCTTCCACTACCCACATTTGCACTCTCTCATCCCATCCTCCACTACCCAATTTTGCGCCCCTGTCCCATCCTCTACTACCCAAATGTGTGCCCTTCCCCTCATCGTCCACTACTCAAATTTGCGCCCCCATCCTTCACTACTCAAATTTGCCCCCTCTATCCTATCCTCCACTACTCAACTTTTCGGCCCCATCCTCCACTACCCAAATTGTCGCCCCCCCCCCTTATCCTCCACTACTCAAATTTTCGCCTTCCTCCTCCAGCCTCCACTACTCAAATTTGCGCCCCCATCCTTCACTACTCAAATTTGCGCCCTTGCCCCCCTTTCCCATCATCCACCACCCTCCACTGCCCAAGTTTGCGCCCTTCCCCTCTCTCCCATCCTCCACTACCCATATTTGTGCCCCACCCACCCCATCCTCCACTACCCAAATTTGCTCCCCCCTCTTCCATCCTCCACTGGCATCTGGAAAACAACATTGCTTGTATTGTGCTGCTTAAAATAAGTGTACTTATCAAGTCTCAACAATAATGAGTTTAATATATAAACCAACAAATCCATTTTAATACTTTTGAGCGCCCCTTTGGCACCCCTGTCCTCCCCTTGCTACGCCACTGGTAGTGACACTAGACTATAGTTTGTCAGAAACTCTAATATATCAACAACAGTGAATTCGATAGTTGATGTTTGAAAAGTACGAGTGCTTAATTAGCAAAAACAGAGAGATTAAGGTGAATCAGAACCTATCACTTTCAATGGGTGACATTTTAAAGCACACTCACAGCCAAACAAAAATAGATTAAATAAAAATAAAAATTGTTTAAAATAGCTTGATAAATAAGCAATTGAA
>JAQGAE010004047.1:0-13439 GCA_034696685.1 Julus scandinavius
GGGAACAATTTGTTAATTTATTAACGAAATATATAAGTTTTATTGGGTGTGCAATTACATTTTTTGCCGACTGTATGCCCTATATGGGCAAGTATCATAGGGCCATATTAACATAACCTTGAGAAGTTAGTAATCATGATGTCACTATCCAAATTGAAAGCAAGATAATTTTACTCCATCAAATGTTAACAATAAAGTTAGAATTTTATGGAGTAAAAGAGAAGCCACGAGCAACTATTTTATCATATTTCACAACATTTCAGCCTAGCTGTGGCCTTCAGGTGCTTAATTTTGTGACTTCACCAATTTTCCAGTTTTCGATTTCCATAATTAAAATCACCGACCACTTTCAGATGAAAAGAATTATGATTTTAATAAAAAAAAACTTATGTCACAAAGAAATACTTTGGATTTTTTAAAATTTCGTCGTTTTTTTTAAGCACATGTAATAAAAATGTTTTTTTCAAACAAAGTTTCAGATGTAACGCAAGTTTGCGCATGTATTATCTTGAATATTGCAATAAGTCGATATAAATGTTATATAATCACGGAAAAATGTATGCAACATGTCACTTTTGAAATGTGTGTTGTCACGACTCACGAGTGGCATGTTTATCAGCCTCTTAACATGTACTGTCGTTTTATCTTGGCTATTTTTTCACAGGCTCCGTGGTTGAAAGAGAGATATTCAGTATGTCACTTATCAACAGGTAAAGATAATCTCACAACTATTTGTGAACTAAGAACCCGATTAATGTGCTCAAAAGTGAAAAAGAGACACGTGCACACAACTTTGCAATTAACTTATTTTACCAAAATGAATTCATGTAAATTTCAAATTGACATGGTCTCCAGCAATTTAATTCAATTTTTAAGATGAATATTTTTTTGCAGCCGTAAATCCCTCACTCAATTGTTTGTCGCTGTTCAGATATAAAGTTTTGCAAATTTATGTGCAAGCAACTCTAGATCATTTTTCCCAAAACATCAGCGTAATATCGATTTTCTGAATTTCCAGGGGACATGTTGCGAGCAGAAGTCAGCTCAGGCTCACCATTGGGTAACACCTTGAAAAAGGTGTTGGACGAAGGAAAACTTGTTAACGACGAGCTTGTTGTCAATTTAATAGACACAAATTTAAATCGTAGTGACTGCCAAAATGGTTTTCTGTTAGATGGGTTTCCACGAACCATCGTTCAAGCAGAGAAAGTATTACAGCTATTGTAACTGTCGACTTTCAAATAACTGCCTCGTTCACCGTAATCGGTTCTCAAACGTATCAATTTACATTTCAGCTAGACGGTTTGTTAGACAAGCGTCGAACAAAGTTGGACGCAGTGGTGGAGTTTGGAATCGACGACTCGTTACTTGTACGCCGGATCACCGGTCGTTTAATTCATTCCGCTAGTGGACGATCATATCACGAAGAGTTCAATCCTCCAAAGAAACCTCTTACTGATGATGTGAGTCTTTTTTTGCAGTTTGATACAAAATAAGAGGATCATTTGTTAATGCAGGCAAACGGGATGGGAACAAATGAAAACAGATGTTGTTTCGAGCATATTTTAAGAAGTTCAAGGCTCAAACCCCGGAAGTTTCAAGCACCACCTCTCACAACCAATTCTACAATATTTTTCCATACTTCCATATTTTTCTAGAGATCGAAAAAATTTCCGTTAATCGGGAAAACACTATATAGGTGTTTTCCCGATTAACGGAAATTTTCTGAGTAAAATGGGAAATTCCAGCATATATTGGCGTTTTACACCAATTTCCAGTATAATTCCAAACTTTTCTGAGGTGCTAAAGATTCTAGTGCATTTCCCGATATTCCCGATTTTCAAGGCTTCTGGACACTAACAAGACATTCAATTCAATTATCCCCTTGTAAAAAAAACAAGATTGGAGGAAGATGCCATATTTGGATTTCCAGTCGTTGAAGAAAACTTGAATTTTTGAAAAGGGCACCTCAGATTAATTTGTGTTTTCAGCTGTATTTTTGGTGTGGAAAAATATGGTGTTAATTGGTCGGGCGAGGTGAGCATTGAAAATTAATCGATCATAATCCTTGAAATAGCTTGAATTCTTCCCAGAAAGTTTACTAGACCCGTGATCAAAGTTGCATTTTACAATACATCATATAAATATTTTCTATAGATTACTGGAGAGCCACTCATTCGTCGCACAGATGACAATGAAGAAGCTTTAAAAAAGCGACTGGAATCGTATCATCTTCAAACCAAACCTCTTGTCGATTATTACAAGATTCAAGGTATATCGCCATTACCACGAATTTAAAGAGTTGACGTGTTGACAATGGATTGAAATAACAATTGTTTTGAATTTCAGGGGTGCACACTAAAGTTGATGCAGCACAGCCTCCGAAAGTCATATCGGCCACGATTGAAGCCATATTTAGCAAAGCACGTGGTAAAGACAGAGTGCTTTTCATCTGATCGAGGCAAAACTAATGACGTAAATGAACGCTGGGTCCAAATAGAATTTCCACAAATAAAGCAAGGGTACCAATTATATCATCAATAAGTAACTTTTCTAAATTTGAAAACGGTTGTGAAATTATGATGCTATTAAAACATTGTTTGCATTCAAGCCTTTTAATGTCGTCTACATCACATCAACCATACCGACGTCAGATACTGAATCATTTTTTGTTGGGCTTTACGCGTAATAAAACGGGCACAGATGTGCACGGCACCAGATGGACGTCATTAACAATGACATTCACTAAATCTGGTGGAGTGACGTCGTAATAAAGATTGAGAATATTTAGAGATTTCATTGTCTGCCAATCGGACAATGGATTCGTAACGCCGTGAGTCTCCACAAGATCAATCGGATTGCCTTAACATTATAAACAAGCAGGCATTAAACCTAATGCTAAATGCCAGAAAATAAAACAACAGCAAATTTAAAACTCACCCAATTCGTTAAAGACGAAGGAATCCGTTTGTACCAATTCCGAGAACTTGTACGTTTCGCAGCAAATAAGGACAGGTTTGTTGAAGGCTTTGGCCACCAATGCGACTTGAGAACTGCCGACTCGAGACATCACGTAGCCATTGGCCAAAACTGCGTGTGCTCCAAGAAACACTTTGGTCACCTGCATTTGAAATAAAATCATTTAAAGCAAGCCAAGCACACAAAAAAAGTCAATAGTTTTATTTGTTTTGAAGTTATTTAGTTTAAGTTTAGCAAAAGCATTAAACACCCCCTCTCGAGGGGTCTTTAATGTGTAACAATCGACACGTGACCTCTGTTTAAACTTTCATTCAAAGGGAATTTCATCCATCCGTAAAAATTCCCACTGACCTCGACCAGGGAGCAGTGGCGGTTCGTGGCTAAAACTAGTGGGGGTGTTGCTCCAGAAAATGTTTAGCCTTTGTTTTAAATTATGTTGCGATTCCTTTCAAACGGAGGGCCAGACTTTGGCCAATGCCCGTTAGTGTGCCACTCGGCGATGCAGCTCTCTTTTCCCCTCGTTGCCATGCCGCTGGAACTATGAAACACAAAGCTCCGTAGCTTAATTGCAGGGTGGCACACCAGTGCTTAATGGTACAATTTTGGACCCTTCGTTTGAAAGGAGTAAAAACACCTATTCTATTCTAAACAAAGATTTTTGGTACGTTTTTCATTTGTATCTTTTTGTGTCTCTTTGGGGGTGCTGCAGTTTCGCAGTGCCAATGGACGAGCTGTCATTGCCGGGGAGCAAACACCGCTACCATTGGATTGCGAGGCAAGCACGTAACCCACACGACCGCCGGACTTGAGGAAGTGCTTGTTAGAATTCAGTAACTGTAACATTTCCTTACCATATCATTTTAATACTAAAATACCAATAAAATATGCCTTAAGAAAGAGCAGATGCTCTTTGTTAATTTACGCAAATTATCAACATGCAGAACTTATCAATATTTTTTTCTGTTTCACTGTGTCTACCCATTCTAGTTCATAACTAATGTAAGGAACGTCTAATGTTATGCGGTTAAATGTCTGTTATGAAAATTGGAAAATTATTTAAAAATCCTTACCTCTTCCATAACATGTGCGACTGCATTTATTAAAACATAAGTGCATTCAATTCCGTGTCTAATTAGATGGCGAAGCATACTTTTTCCTGCAAAAGCAAAGAATATTTCAGTTTAAAAATAAGTGCCTATAAAGTAAGATCAGAATATAATAATAAAAAATTAAAAAAAATAAAGCTAGAAAAATTACCTTCTAGTTTAGGTCTCGAATCCACAATAACAACACGGAACTTTGCATGTTGGTGTGCAGAGATTAAAATTTCTTTCACTAAATACGAGCTAAAATAATATGTTAAACTATAGCTCACTGAACGTAACCATCAATTTTAAAATAAATTATCAGAAAATCAGTACGCACCATCCATATGTTAGAATTACATCATCATCGGAAATTTTATTCCTTCCCAAAGTCACTATAGCAGCGTGCGCTTTTATGATATCATCTTCAAGGATGTTATTTAAAATATCCTTTGACTGTTTCTTGGCCTTTTATGAAATAACTTTGAGTTATAATATATCACAAAATTTAAAATTTAAAACAAAATTATATTATAAGCTACCTCTTCTTCTGGCAAATCTTTCGGCAAATGAGAAATTCGCTTCATTATCTTTTTACAAACGGCATTCATGCCAACGGACACTGGTCTGCATTTTTCTAAGAATCTGGAATTTTATGTGGGATTTAGAATTCTCAATCGTACAAAAATTGCCTCAAATTAAAATATTTGCAGATGTAATACAAACACTTTGAAAAGCGACACTCACTTCATGCTTTTTTCAATGTGCATCGAGTTTAAAGCGTGCGAGAAGTCTTTACTTTCTGGAGTTCTGAAATCCTGTACGACCTAAATAAACAAGATAAATTGTTAGCAAGTTGCGAATAAATCCATGGCTTGATACAAACGGATATCGCTTATAAGACAGTTTAAACCCCAATTTATAACGTGATAAAGTATTGCAAAGAATTACAATACAAGAATTGTAACGTTGCATTGGGTACAAGAACTTTGTTCTTGGGTAAATTTCCATGATTACAGATTACATATCTAGAGCAAGAATGACCCATGATATAGACTGTTTACTATTATGATCATTATAAAATCTGGATGAGGTGCTGGTTAAAGCAATGTTTATTTTAACGTTTTAAAGAATAAGTACAGCAAAACCTCGATTATCCTAGACAGCCGAAAATTCTAATAATACAGACGGCTACGTCCATTTCATATTCAAAATCAATTCTACTAAAATTTTCCCAATGAATGCGATCTTAAAGCAATGAGGTGAAATATGTAGCTACAATTAGATTTTAATATCACAGCACAATGTATCAGTTGTTCATAGTAGCAGATCGTCTTTTTGACACTTGCATTATATACCCGAATCCATGGTATAGCGTGACAAAATTGTGGCATCAAACTATGCTTGGGTCCCCAAAAATGTGCTATTAGGACCCCAAAGAAATATGCTGATGGGGCACTAAAAATATGTTGTTATGACCCCATAAAATGTTCTGTTTGGGCCCTCAAAAATGTTTTGTTATAGCTACAAAAAATGTGATTACAGGACCCCAAACAAATGTGATGTTAGAATCCCAAATAAATGTGGTGTTTGGGCCCCAAAAAATGTGTTTTCAGGACCCAAAACAAATGTGCTACTTGGGCCCCAAAAATGTGTTGTTATGGCACCAAAAATGTGCTATTAGAGCCCTGTTGTTATGGCACCCAAAAATGTGCTGTTAGCATCCCAAACAAATGTGGTGTTTAGGCCCCCAAAAATGTACTTTTAGGACCCAAAACAAATGTGTTGTTTAGGCCCCCAAAAATGGGTTGTTATGGCACCAAACAAATGTTCTGTTAAAGCCTCTAAAAATGTGCTGTTAGAGCCCAAAACAAATGTGCTGCTTGGGCCCCATAAAATTGCTGTTTGGGCCCCCACAAATTTGCAGTTAGGACCCCAAACAAATGTGCTATTAAGGCTCAAAAAACGTGCGGTTAGGGTATTTTTAAGTCTTTTAGTTAAAAAGCAGCGTCAGCGACACAATCCGTAACAGCGATAGACTACTAGTATCGAAAGAAATTTCTCCATCGTCTGCGCATGACGGAAATTATACATTCGCTTCCGTTTCATTATTCCGTTTCAACAAAGCCATTACAAAAATGTTCGATACCAACAATGATATCAATGACATCCAATACCTGTAATAGTGCGTAAATCAGAGCTGAACACCTTGCGTTGGAACCACAAATAATCCCTTCTGCATACTGAAGTCCCAGCTGCACAACAGCAGGATGAATACCATCATTCGTAGCTCTGTAACATTTGGAAAAACGTATTAGCATGCAAACTTCACCACCATATAAACATATACAAATATTAAAATTCTGTATATTTACTCTATAACAGATATATTCTTTTCATATGGAGGTAAATGGCTGAATAGTTTCACTTGTTTCAATGCTGTGCTTTTGATAACGGCTTGTGAGGCAACTGGTTTTACAACAGCTCCTTTGACATTTGAAGTACTATTTGGAGAGGTTTTACTTGTGGCTTGCAAAGCAGGTTTCACGCCTAAAATGCATCAAAATTGTATCGCTAGATCGAAATGTCCTTAAAGTTTATACGATCTAACACTGCATTTCAATTTTTACCAACTGCTGCCGAGCCGGGAGCAGCTGTAGATGTTTTGGCATCACTAGCACCATCTTTTTTTCCCAATTGTTTTGCTGCTCTCTGAGCTTCTTGTATGGCTCTTCTTTCCGCTCTTAATTCTGCTTTGGATTTTGCCGGTGCACCACCATCTGCAAGTGATGGATTGAATTTGTAACTATCCACACTGTAACAGAAATTACAAACATGATGGTAAAAATCATCCATTACCTTGTTTAATCTGTTCGGTAGCTACTGCTTTTTCTGGTAAGTTTTGGCTTTGAATTTGCTGAACGCTGGACTTTTCGTTAGAGGCACTTTTAATTGGTTGATGTTTTTCAGACATATCTTTAGAACTAGGACTTCCTTCAAGTTTTTTGTTGATAGTTCCCGCTTTTTCGGCATCTAGACAAACTGACTCGCTATCTCCCTTTTCTTTTGCAGTTTTTAAGGATACATTTCTACATATTTCTTTATCACTGGATATATTCTTTTGTTGACTATGTTCTTGTTTGCTAGCGGTTTGCTGTTTGTTTGCTTGGATTTGAGTCTTTGAAGCTTCGTTCGTAATGTGGTTAGCAGTTTGCTTTTTGACATCGTTTACTAGTAACGAGGATTTACTCGTGGTGCAGTTAACTTTAGTCGTAGCACTGGGATTTTCGGGTTGAACCTTACTTTCTGAATCAGATTTATTAACTGTTTTTTGCGGTCCTCCGCCGGATCCTTGCCCGGTCTTTTTCTTGCGACGGCTGCTCTTTGAATGCTGCTAAAATGTTTAAAAATTTCAATTACTAATATGTTTGAAGAGGACGGGGGAAGGGAGAGGGGCTGTTTGGGGGAGGGAAAAAATTGTTCATGATTTGATCAGGGTGATGAGGGGATGGCTGCAGACACAAAGAAGGTGCTTTCAGTCAGAATGTTTGGTTTCACATATTATATTAGAATATATAAATTCTTGTCGTCCGTGATT
Source organism: Julus scandinavius (assembly GCA_034696685.1). Lineage (NCBI taxonomy): Eukaryota > Metazoa > Arthropoda > Diplopoda > Julida > Julidae > Julus > Julus scandinavius. Next base: position 7,663 of record JAQGAE010004047.1, read on the forward strand.
CCTAAACTTATAAGGACCCTTTTCTCATTGTCCAAGCTAGCCCACATCTCGTATCCATGCAAATTAAATAAAACAATTATAAAATTACCATACCTCACTCATTTTATGAAGCTCTGGTTATAACTGCTGATATGATGGACAAAAAATTCGAGGACGTACAGCTGGATGACTATTTAATAATTCTGTAAAAAATATTGAAAATTACACAAAAATCTGATAACAAATTCTGATCAAACGTATTAGCTTGGCAAGTCCTAATTTTTAGACTATAGACACGTCGGACCTACAAATGGCATTACTTTGACATTCCATACAACCATCAGTGTTGAACGTATATTTACATGTAACTTAAATAGCTAGGTTTAGGTTCTTAATAGTCTATGGAATGTCAGATAAGCCTAGTATGATATTCCTATGAAATTAAAGCTTTTAGGCTAATCAGCCAATAATTGAAAAGTAAATTTTTGAAATATCTAGACGCGTTGCATCAGCCTCAAATCTACTCAAGCCATCTGACTTCATATATTTTAGTGATACTTTTTTACGTTGGGTTTGAAAGTTAACGTTACTTTTAACTGTTAAATAATAAAAATTAGTAAGAACAAGCGTGAATTACTAACCTTTAAGTACACATATTGCCACTTTAGGAAACAGTTCAATAGTTGTCACGGTCGAAAAGATTTCTTGGCCATCTGAAAATTGTTCTGCATATTTGTAGGTGGCGCTGTAAAGATAAATACCAGAAAAGGTTCTACATAGCAGCATGGCGCATACGTGATCACGTGTAGCGCATGCGCCAGACCGGAAGTAGTTCAAAATTCTGAGTTTTAGCTACGCCCCGTACTAAAATGTATACAATTTCAAGTCTTTTTTTAATGATTTTATGGCAATTATGTGATTCCAAGTTAATGAGACAATTGAAAGTAAAGTACAAAAAAGGAAAAAAAGGTAATCGGTTTACAACTAAATATGCTACAAAACGTACCTTCGTAAAATATAAGTCCTGGAACAAATGTAACGATCTTTGTAGCGTCTGCGCATGACGGAAGTATAATCTTTTCTGGTGTATAACTTATTTATCGTTACAGCGCTAGGGTTCTTGTAATATGAAAAATGGCGGGAAATTAACAAAAATTGAAAGTTATATTCGCATTTGCAAGTATTCTTTAACGAATTATGAATAATCTTGTAATATTTCCACATAAAATGGTATTTTTAATGACATAACACTGCTTTAATTGCCATGTGCCCTTATATGGCATAAATCAGCAGAATATACTCACCTGTACACGGTTATATATCGAATTAACATCCGGAAATAATATATACATATCCTTTCCGAAAATATTTGCTGCAAAAATGATACAAATAATAAGACTAAAAATCTAACACTTTAAAAAATTAACAAACGATTCAAAAATTCAATAATACCAAACGAAAATCTTTGTTTCGTACGTGATTTCTGGATGACCCTCATGTATTTTCAATGACGCTACATCATCCTGGTTTACTATACTAGCGGGTGATATGGGTAATTCATAAATTCTTGACACAGATTTTCAATATTTCTTCTTCTCCTTCCCCCCCCCCAAAAAAAATTATAGGGCATTTAGTCTCATAAAATATTTTAAGATTTTTATTATTTCATAAAAAAGTCATGAACATGCAAGTTTCTTGCATGGAATTAAACAGCAAAAATTAACTAATAATAACAAAACAACACTGCAAAAATAAATTACTATCAATTGGCGTGGGTGGTTGATGTTGGGAAATCAGCTGATGGTTTATGCTTTCTGGTCCTTCCTCTACGTCCAGCTGTTGGTCCTCTTTGTTGTCGCTGTTTTTCATTTTTCCACCAATTTCTAAGTTTTTTTACTGTCACTTTCACTCGTTCCTTCCGAATAGGTAGCTAGAGATCAAGAAGGAACACGTCAGAAATGCTAAAAAACACAAGTTTCATGCAACACAATCAGTGGCGTAGCAAGGTAAGGTGGTACCCGTTGTGGAAATTTTCTTGTCACCCCACCCCCCTTTCCCCCTAGGGCAGTCATTTTGTCACCCCTTAAGGAATGACACCCAGTGCGGCCCGCACCTCCTTCCTACGCCACCGAACAAAATTCATTGCAATTTACCGAGTTCAAGATATCTACATAAGTTTCCAAGTCATTTCGTGATGGCGAACTGTTTGATGCATACCATTGACGAAGCAAAGGCAGTTCCTGAGTTGAATGAAACGTTAAACGTGCCTCAGGACCACCTGCGAGAGAACCTGGACCACAATAATCTATATTTAGAGATGTACATCATGTTTTTGACACAAGTTAGTATAATAATACATCGAATGCTTAAAAATATAGAAATAACTGAACAAACTAGAATTTTAAAAACCAAAAATTTTGAAAATAATGCTATTTGACCTTCCAGGCATAGATATTATAATAACGTATAATGACAAAGCAAAATAAAATGCAATACACATAATAGTTTCACTTTTTATCATTGTTCCTAGTTTACAGGTCATACATTTTCATAAAATTGGGTTACATGCCGAAATGCTTTTATCAAGTAAAAAAAGTAGATACGTACAATTGGATTCTCGAAAATGCATGTGCCAATGTCCGAATTCGGTGCACTTTTCGTGGCCTATTTTGACTCCAGGTTTGTCGTTTGCAATGTTTGATATCAAAGGCTGTAATTAGAGTAAGAGTGTTGAGTTTTCTCAATATAGAATAATAATAATAGCATAATAATAGAAAAGACAATAGCTGCGTACCTGAGAAAGTGGAGAGATGGCAGCAAGTCGACTCTGACTCATTTCTTTTAAAAGTTGGATAACAACACATTTTACAGCTGTTTCAGTCCACTGTGCAACTTCACGTGGTTGAAACCTGTGCACATAAATTATTACCCTTCACCAGTCTAGACAATATATCATAACTGTGTGAATAAAAGTATTTTGCAAAGTTAGGTAAGATAACATAAACTGCAAACAAATCAATGTCTGCATTAAGCTTTATTTGCACAATATTCTACATTTAAAGCAAAACACTTTGCATTTTTAAAACATTAAAAATATCTTTATCTGACCTTTTCGTAGAATTTTACGATTATACCACATATTTTTATGAAATAATTCCAAATAGCATGTATTCAGAATGGAACGAAAAGGAAGCGACGTACCTTAACCACGCTTCATACTTTACAAATCGTTTAAAAAAAATAAAAGGGGAGAATAGTAAAATTCTACAAAAGATTAGGGAGTGATGAGAGATTATAGCTTTAAATGAAGTAAAGCTTTCTTGCTAATTTTTTGGAAAACAGGAATTGATGCGTACAATTTTTGCAGTGCCGATATAGACTTGTTAACAAAGTAAGACAAGTTTTACAATTTAAAAAAAGTTACAAAAACAGGATTGATACTTGTGCATCCTATATACCTCAACCCACATTTTTTCCCTCGTCAATACCTGTTTTTACAAATTATTTTAACAGTAAAACCTATAAGGACCGGAGAAACTTCTACAATTATGCCTTAAGATGAGTTTCCACGTGAGATAAGTTCTCGAGATGCTTTCTATAGCAGTTCTCAATGTAGCACGTGCAAAGATGTGCATTACTACTTTTCGAGAGTTGTCACCGATAGCAGCTTGCAAAATACGAACCACATTCAAATTTTGAGAGCTGCTGTCGAGATCCTTATGGTTAGTGTTTTTTTCTATTGTTTAAAGCTAAGGGTGTGTTTCCACGTGAGAGTAACTCTCAAGATGCCTCCTATAGCAATTCACAATGTAGCACGTGCTACTGTTCGAGAACTGTCACTGATAGCAGCTCGCAGCAACTGAAGAGATGCTTATGTTTAGGGTTTTTTTAATGTTTAAAGCTAAGTTTTGAAAATTTTGTGGAATACGAGATGCATGACGAGTAACTCGCGAGAGTTAATCTCCCGTGAAAACGCACCTTTAGGTTTTGGTCTCTTAATTGCCACTACCTCCAAAGTTGCAGGTTTGTTGAAATCATCATATAACATGGAACCTGAAAACATTGGGACAGATAGCCTCTGAAGGCACCTTTTCAACCTTCTGCTGCATATTTTATGATTGTTCATAATGATAAAATAATTATTTACTCTGAGGTTATGATCAAGGTTAATTGTACACACAGTTCACGAGTATACAGATGAAAATAACGGAATTATACGAACGAAGTGTGCATCATTTATACGTACATATCGCCTAAGAGATGCCGTCAAAACTCCTCGTAGTCCTTTTAATGAAATTTCCTTAATTACTTTGAGGAAGGTGATATTGAAAACGAACTTAAGCAAAACCAGTCATGAGAGAAGACATCAGGACTTCGCTTTTTTGTGTCCACTATATCGACGAAATGCGCGCCTTTCATCGAATAGCTGAAGAAGAAGGCTTCGGAAAACAGTAATATATGCAAGCATTTATACTATATATCTCATGTTTGATCATATAACTCACGGTAGAAAAGTAACTCAAACAAAAAAAAAACTTCCCAAAAATAGATTCCCCTAGAACAAGCGATGTAAACAGCACCAATGCTTACCGAAAAATCAAACACATCTTGAACATAGCCTACTACCATACCTATGGCACGCCATATGCGTCATTTATAAATACGCCGTTTTAAACTTCATGATTTTCACTATTTTAATTCAGGGCGCTTCTCATGGCTGGGCAGAATTGATATACATATATGGTCAGGGCTAAATTAGAAAAGTCGGGCCCTGCATTAGTACCTATGGGCTAGGAGCACGAGGTGGACTAGGACCGAGGGAGAAAAATGCCCCTCACCCCCGTTAAGAATCTAGGATCAATGGGCAAAGGAATTAACTTTCCCACCATTGAAATTGTACGGAGACTCGTGAAGGCTCATGTGCTGTAAATACAGTTTTAGCATTGTAAAATATACTAGTAAACACGAAATTTTCTCAGATGTTTTTGCTGTAAAGCTGTAAACACCAAGTTTACCCAAAAAACCCAGAAAACACCACATACCCAGAAGCACCGTAAACACCTAGTTTACCAGCCGTGATACCCTAATGACTAAGAAATATTGACGTTATATACCATAATCGACGTTTTATTGCAAACAAGAATTTATTTCATCATTTATGCCACAAATACTAAGTTATTATCATAAGGACTAAGTTTTCTCGCCGTTATAAACATTAATTTTATATGAAACATTTTTGAAACACCCTTTTTAAAGGATGAATCTGTTAAAAATACACTTTTGGGCGCCCTTAAGCCGTCACGAGGCTCCGTACAATTTTTGTGCGGGAGAATCCCCTTGTTGTGGGACAGGTCTGGTCACCTCCCGTTAGTACGCCACTGCAAATGCATAAACTCACGGTTATACTTCTATTTTCAGTATATAATTACTAATTGAGTGAAACAAACAAACCATGTTTAAATAAATAATAATATCAAAGGGAAATATCATGCGGATTTAAAGATGTCGCTTCTTCTTCTACGTGTTTGCGTTTTCTGGTCCTTCCACGTCTTCCAGAAGTTGGTCCTCTTCTCTCACGTTGCCTCTCATTCTTCCACCAGTTTTGCAATTTGTTTATATTTACCTTAACCCTTTCTTTCCGAATGGGTAACTGTAATTGAAAAAAAAACCAGTTGAAGTTGCACCCTTAGCAGCCATGGAGCCACAATACATGTTCACCAAGTTTAAGCTGGATCACAACCCTATCACTTTCAATGGGTGAAATTTTAAAACACAATTACAGCCAAACAAAAAGAGAT